>JAJHPC010000006.1:8293363-8450863 GCA_024447665.1 Juncus inflexus
TTTTTCTTGTTATTGAAATTCAATTCGGGGTTTGAGGGTGCCTTTTGTTTGGACGCCGTCGTCTTGATTCCCGTTTTCGATTTTGGTGCCATTTGGAAGGTTGAAGTATTGAGAAATTGATAAAGAGAGATGAAGTTATACCAAACTCTTGGAGAATCTTTGAAGAGAGAGTTGCCGATAGGTCGATTTCGCGAGAGAATCGGAAGAACGGCGGCTACCGAGTCCAACCAATAAGGCTTCAAATCTAATTCATTTTGGGGTTATTTGGATATTTTGAGAGTGGATTTGGTTGAGATTTGGCCTTTAGAGATGATTGGATGAGGTTTGGAGGCGAGAAGGCTTGGAGAAGTGGTTAGTGTAGGATTAGTGCCCTAGGCCAAATGTATTTGTACTAGGAAATGGATTATGTATTAAGACATTATTATTTATTCAATAAAGTTTGTTTCTTATATATCTGTGTGTATGGGTTGTGAATGTAAATCTTATATCAACCAAGAATGACACTTCGGGTTCACGTCATCAGAATACATGATTCTGATAATAGAATTGTGAACCAACGAATGACATTCTAAACTGTCCCTAGTGATATGTAGGATGTTTATAGAGATACACATACTTCAGATAAGAAGCTACATATCCACGCTAGTATATTCGCAGGCTGGATGATTATGTTCTGCTGATCAAGGACATAGAGATGTCAAGTCTGGAATATAGATACTTGTTAGAGAACATGTACTGGACTGACCACACTATGAGAATATGCATAGTATCTGTCATTAGTGATTCTCATATGAATAGTGTACTTGTTCCTATGACCTGCGGTCACCTTGGATTCCTGTATAAGGAACTGCATACTTTAATATGTAAATCCGTTTTGGAAACGGAACTAAAACAAAAGAAATTACGAATTTCCAGCAGGTCTCCGTTGCGAACGGAGTACTTCCGTTGAGAACGGAATAGTTTTGTTTAGAACGGAACACTTTCGTTCCCAACGGAATAATGCAGATTTTGCGAGAAACCCTAATTTTGTTATACATGGAATTTAAATATACAAATATGGTATGAGCTTTAGATCTGTGATTGTTCTGTGATGTAATCTTGTGTGTGAATGCTTGTAATCTATTTAATATCTATGGCATCCAATGAGTTGTCCAAAGTTGTAGTTATGGCAACCTGTGAGTTGTCCAAATTTGTAAATTACCTTTTCTAGCAATATGATAGTTATTAGGATATATATTATTTCAAGACTTCAAGGCAAGAGATCTTGGCGCAATCTTCGGAAGAGGGCATTGGATCTTCGCACACACAACAAAGGGTTCGTTGAAGATTACTTCTGCAATCTAGAGATAGATCTACAATTAGGAACCTCATGATCGCTCGTGAGGATTAAGCTCATACCATATTTAACTTAGTTTCTGTGATATTTATATTTATAAATCTAAAATAAAATCTTTCGGAATGTTAATTAAAGAAGTGCCCCCCCCCTCCCATGTCACTGAAGCCCTCGGTACTTAGACAGTCTTCCATGTGGGTCATGCCAAAGCTGAGCATATGGAGGATTGTCTTTGTAAGGGAGGGTATGCGGGAAATGGCATCCAGCATGGGTCATGCCAAAGCTGAGTGTGCTGGACTCAATTTCGCTGATAATCATACATGGTTAAACTTAACTGAGCAAGTAAGTCGGACTTGGGCTCAGGGCACAAGATGGAATAATACACCGGGCATATGATGCTCATTCCATATAAGGAAAGAGTTGTATATGATACAATTGGAAGTGTTCCTACCTAAATAGTTGTGTATTAAGGGTTGCGCCAAAGCGCACTTAATACTCAATGAAATACGGATCTTGACTCACTATGAAACCTCATTCATTTGAACTTTCCGAATCAATACTACTGAAGGTGGTTGATTTAAAGAAAATTAGTGGGAGTACAATATAAGAAACACCAAAATAAAACAACCCCAATGAATAAATAATAATGGCACTTTACGTTTTAACTTGTAGAATAATGGCAAATATTAATTTAACTGGGTTGAATTTGTGATCTATCCTTGAGAAGGATAAGCTCACTAGGTCTAACTTCCTTGAATGGTTTAGAAACCTGAGAATTGTTCTCAAGGCTGACAATAAACTGTATGTCATAGAAGAGGCTTACCTAGAGGAACCAGAATAGGGAGCCACAAGGACTGCCCGAGATGCGTAAGCTAAATACGTTAAGGACGACATGGACATAACTTGTCTCATGCTAGCGACCATGACCTCCGAGCTTCAGAAGCAACTGGAGGGCATGGGTGCTTACGATATGATCGTAACTCTCAAGGAAATGTTCCAAGAGCAGGCTAGAGTTGAGCGCTACAAAGCGACCGTCTCTCTGACTGACACTAAGATGGCTGAAGGTTCATCTGTGAGTGCTCATGTACTCAAGATGAAGAGTTATCTTGATAAATTGGAGAAGCTTGGTTAAGTTATGCCAAGAGAATTAGTTGTTTACATAATTCTCGGGTCGTTATCTCCTAGTTTTGAGCAATTCTTCATGAACTATAATATGCATCAGATGGAGAAATCCATCACCGCGTTGCATGGGATGCTTAAGAACGCACAGGAAGACATGAAGACAAATGTTGTCAAAGATGTCCTAATGGTTCACAAGAAGAAGGGTAAGAAGACCGGGAACAAGATCAAGGGTAAAGGCACGGTGTTGTCTAAACCTAAGATCAAGAAAGATAAGGAGGGAGTTTGCTTCCATTGCAATAAGGTTGGTCATTGAAAGAGAAACTACAAACTCTATCAGGACGAAATCAAGAAGGGTAGTGTGACTACCGCTTCAGGTATTTTTGTTATTGAAACTAATTCACTTACTCCTAAATCTTGGGTAGTGGATACCGAATGTGGTACTCACATTTGTAATGATGTGCAGGGACTACAAAGGAGTAGAAGATTACCTGTGGGAAATGGAGCAAGAGTTGCTACATTAGCTGTAGGAACTTACTTATTGACTTTGCCCAGTGGACTTGTATTAGTACTTAATAATTGTTATTTTGTACCTGCTATGAGCAGAAATATTATTTCTATTTCTAGTTTAGCTTTAGATGGTTATAAATTTGTTATTGAGAATAATAATTTTTCTATCTTAAAAGATAATTTTTTCTATGGAAATGTTCTTTTAGAAAGATGTCTTTACGTGCTAGATCTTAAGAAAGAGAATTATAAGTCCATATATAACATTAACACTAGACGATTCAAATCAAATGACTCAAATACGACATACCTCTTGCACTGTCGCTTAGGCCATATAAATGAGAAACGCATTTCTGAACTCCACTCTCATGGATTTTTAGACTCATTTGATTTGGAATCATTTGAGACGTGCGAGTCTTTTTTACTTGGCAAGATGACTAAGAAATCCGTCACAAATGTTGGTGAAAGGGTCAATGACTTATTAGAACTCATACATACTGATGTATGTGGACCAATGAGTACACCAGCTAGAGGTGGGTATCGGTACTTCATAACTTTCACGGACGACTTCAGTAGATATGGTTATGTCTACCTAATGAAGCACAAGTCTGAATCCTTTGAAGTGTTCAAAGAATTTAAGAATGAAGTACAAAATCAACTTAGCAAGAAGATTAAAGCACTTCGATCTGATCGAGGAGGAGAATATCTGAGTCAGGAATTTGAGGATCATCTCAGAGAATGTGGAGTAGTTTCACAACTGACTCCTCCAGGAACTCCTCAGTGGAATGGAGTGTCCGAAAGGAGGAATTGAACCTTATTGGATATGGTTCTATCGATGATGAGTCAAACGAGTCTTTCAATGTCTTTCTGGGGTTACGCTCTTGAGACTGCCACATTCATACTGAACAAGATTCCATCCAAAGCGGTTCAAAAGACGCCATACGAGATGTGGACGGGGAAAAGTCCTAAGTTGTCTTTTCTTAAAATTTGGGGATGTGAGACTTAGAAAAGCCCTAAGTTTCCCGATAAACTCGGATCCAAATCTGACAAGTGCCTATTTGTGTGATATCCTAAGAAAACTAAGGGATATCACTTTTTCCACCCATCGAAGAACAAAGTGTTTGTTGCTCGCAATGGAGCCTTCTTGGAAAGAGAGTTTGTCTCTATGAGAAGCAGTGAGAGCAAAGTACAAATCGAAGAAATTTGAGACCCACCTATAGTTGCAGAACCTGTGATGGAGGAACAAACAAGCTCTCAAGGAGTTTGTGAGCTTGAAACACAGCAGACTCAACATAGATCTAGTAGGATTCGTCATGAGCCCGAGAGATACAGATTTCTCGTGTCTAATGATGATGATGTAACATTCATAGATGATGAACCCATGTCTTACCAAGATGCTATGAAGAGTCCCGACTCTCATAAATAGTTAGAGGCCATGAGAGCCAAGATGCAATCCATGCAAGACAATCAAGTTTGGAACTTGATTGATCCATCCGAAGGCTTGAAGACCATCGGATGTAAGTGGGTCTTTAAGAAAAAGACTGGCGTGGATGGAAAGGTACAAACCTACAAAGCAAGGCTTGTGGCGAAAGGTTTCAAACAAGTTCATGGTATTGACTATGACGAAACTTTCTCACCTGTAGCTATGCTTAAATCCATCAGAATTCTATTAGCCATAGCAACATATTATGACTATGAAATATGGCAAATGGATGTCAAAACAACTTTCCTAAACGGAAATCTGACTGAGGACGTGCATATGATGCAACCCGAGAGGTTTTGTCGATCCTAAGAATTCTGGTAAGGTTTGCAAGCTTCAAAAATCCATCTATGGATTGAAGCAAGCATCTTGATGTTGGAACCTTCGTTTTGATGAAGTCATCAAAAGTTTTGGTTTTACCAAAAGTGAAGGTGAGCCTTGTGTTTACATGAAGTCCAGTGGGAGCATGGTAGTATTCCTGGTGCTTTACGTAGATGACATATTACTCATGGGAAATGACATTCCAATATTATTGAATGTCAAGAAATGGTTGGGAGATAATTTCTCGATGAAGATCTAGGAGAAGCCTCCAATGTGTTAGGAATCATGATCTATAGAGATAGATCTAGAAGGCTTATAGGTCTGAGTCAAAGTACATACATAGACAAGTTCATGAAATGGTTCAGAATGCAAGAATCTAAGAAAGGATTTTTGCCCTTGTCGCATGGCGTTTCTCTCAGTAAGACATAGTGTCCTACAAGTGAGCAGGAATGAAGACGCATGAATAAGATCCCATATGCTTTGGCTATAGGATCTATCATGTATGCCATGATATGTACTAGATCAGATGTGTCATACTCGTTAAGCGCAACAAGCAGGTTTCAGTCTAATCCAGGTGAAAGTCACTGGATAGCTGTAAAAAGAATCCTTAAGTACTTACGAAGAATTACGGATCTGTTCCTAGTCTATGGAGGTATGGAAGACGAGCTCGTTGTAAAGGGTTACACCGACGCAAGCTTCCAGACCGACTCAGACAACTTTAGATCGTAAATCGTAATCAGGTTATTTATTTTGCCTAAATGGAGGTGCAGTGACATGGAAGAGTTCCAAGCAATGTACTGTAGCAGATTCTTCAACGGAAGCAGAGTATATAGCCGCTGCAGAAGTAGCTAAAGAGGCTGTTTGGATAAAGGAGTTTTTGGAGGAGCTAAGAGTAGTTCCAAGCATCTCGGAACCAGTGGATCTATATTGTGACAACAATGGAGCGATCACACAAGCAAATGAACCGAGATCTCAGCAAAAGTCCAAGCATATACTGCGACGCTTCCATCTCATCAGAGAGATCATACACAGGGGTGATGTTAAAATGTGCAGAGTGCCATCGGACGACAATGTCGCAGATCTATTAACTAAACCACTCCCGCAAGCGAAACATGAGGGTCATGTTAGGTCTATGGGCATAAGATGCTTAGAGTTGGCCTAGTGCAAGTGGGAGACTGTAGGATTAGTGCCCTAGGCCAAATGTATTTGTACTAGGAAATGGATTATGTATTAAGACATTATTATTTATTCAATAAAGGTTGTTTCTTATATATCTGTGTGTATAGGTTGTGAATGTAAATCTTATATCAACCAAGAATGACACTTCGGGTTCACGTCATCAGAATACGTGATTCTGATAGTAGAATTGTGAATCAATGAATGACATTCTAAACTGTCCCTAGTGATATGTAGGATATTTATAGATATACACATACTTCAGATAAGAAGCTACATATCCACGCTAGTATATTCGCAGGCTGAATGATCATGTTCTGCTGATCATGGACATAGAGATGTCAAGCCTGGAATATAGGTACTTGTTAGAGAACACGTACTGGACTGACCACACTATGAGAATATGCATGGTATATGTCATTAGTGATTCTCATATGAATAGTGTGCTTGTTCCAATGACCTGAGGTCACCATGGATTCATGTATGAAGAACTGCATACTTTGATACGATCTTACGTCATCCGTGATGGGATGATCATTAGGTTCATCATTAGGTATGTACTGAATCATGACGAGGAATGTGAGTGACCAACATGGGATTTGTTCCTCTCGTCATGAGGGAGATATCTCTGGGCCCCATGATGAACTAGGACTGAAGGAAATGCATGGCCATGCTCAAAATGGATTAACATGTGTTGTTAATATCATTTTGTATTTACTCAATCTAATTCTCGATCAGGAAAGAGATTTTGATCAAACTCAAGGATGACATTTTACCGTGCCTTGTGATCAAGATGTATATCGTAGAACAAAAGGAATAAGCAAATGTCTATTCAGATAGGTTTATGATCGCTGATCATTTCATTTAACATGGGTAGTCATGACATCAGTCTAGAGGTTACTCATGACTTACGATGTTTAGAAGATCGTTGCCAGCGTTAAATGGAACCTACACGGTCACACAATGAACTCCATTCATACGGGACTGAATATGCCTCAAAAATAGTTATACATATGATGTATGAATTGGTGAACGAAATAATCAATTATTGGATAATTGATTGAACAAAATAGTGTCATTCCGTTGGCAATGGAATTGTTCCGTTCCCAAAATAACCTTAGATGCCAAGTATTCCGTTATGAAAATACATATTCCGTTGGCAACGGAATAGGCCCAGATTAGGGTTATAGTTATGGTAACTGAGCAATCGTTCGCCTCTCTCTCTAGTATAAATAGAAGGGCATAGTCTCTATATTTTATACACAACTTAGAAGCCTTAGAGGCCGTGTATTACACAGAAAAAAGAGAGAAAGTCTTGAGAGTTATTCAGAAAGTTCTTCCGGACTTGTCTAGCCAAGTCCGGTTATTCCGTTCGTGTGAAGTTCGTGTGGATACGAGTAGAGGTTCTCTATCTTGAGAACTTGCGAGCGATCTATCTTCATCCTTAGGAGAAGAAGGATTTTCTCGAGCCGAGTTTCAAGAAGGAGTTTTTCGAGACGAGCGTCAGGAAGGAGACGGTTGCAAGTCAGAATAGTTCAGACCTACATCCGTTCTTCATCTGCGGATCAGGAAGATCCGAAGTATAAATTTTAATGGTTAATCTCGTACTTTTATTCCCTTAATGTAGGTCCTACGGCAGGTTAAATTCATAGGTTCTGTTGCGTATATAACGTACATGGCTATGGATTTACCAACAGTTAGTTGGGTGAAATTTGAGGTTAGGGTTTTGAGTTTTAAAAGAGGAAGAGAAAAAGGGTGCTTTAATGGAGGGGTTATGAGAGTTGGGAGAGAAGAGGAAGGAGGAGCCGGTTATTAATGGGATTTGGGATTTGGATTCTTTGAAAAATAGGTCCGGAAACCGAAATTCGCACAGTCCGTTGGCAACGAAACACTTCCGTTGCCAACAGAAGTTCCGTTGAGGGTCTGTTGCGAACAGAGGAGTAAGTTCTGCGAAATTAGCTCCTGTATTGGGGTTGAATTTTGGGTGAATTCCGTTGGGAACGGACCTAGTCCGTTGAGAACGGACGGAGACAAGGTATTAGGGTAAATGTTGTTTCGCTAGTGGTTTTGCTCAAATTTTTTATTACAATTGAAATATTATTTTATTAAAATATATAAAAGGATTGAAATTCAAGTAAATGATATTTCAAAAACCAAAATGGAGGAGAAAAAAAAAATTTTAAATGAGGAGAATTCATTTAAAATGCCCAAAACTCATAAAGGAAAGTAGATAAATGAGAAATTAATCTTTTAATTCAAGCATACCGAGCTTTAATCGAAGATTGGAGAATTGAGCATAAGTTAGCGGTTTTGTGAACATATCCGCGACTTGATCATCCATTCCAATGTGAAATATTTCGACATCCTCCTTGTCGACGTGATCGCGAATAAAATGATGGTGAATCTCGATATGTTTCATCTTTGAGTGTTGCACGGGATTTTTGGCGATGCAGATTGCACTCGTATTGTCGCACAGGATTGGAACTTTTCGAAAGTTGAGTCCGTAGTCGCCTAGCGTCTGATTCAGCCATAAGAGTTGAGCACAGCAACTTTCGGCAGCAACATATTCTGCTTCGGCCGATGAAAGAACGACCGAGTTCTGTTTTCGACTCGACCACGAGACCAAATTTCCTCCAAAAAATTGACATGTCCCACTTGTGCTCTTTCGATCCACTTTAGATCCTACAAAGTCAGTATCCGTATATCCCAAAAGTGACAGACTACTGTCACGGCCAAACCATAACCCTAGGTTTATTATCCCTTTTAGGTATTTAAAAATCCTTTTAACCGCATTTAGGTGGGAAACTTTGGGGTTTGCTTGAAATCGGGCACATAAACATACAGCAAACATAATGTCAGGTCTACTAGCCATTAAATAAAGTAAACTACCGATCATACCTCGATAACTGGAAATGTCTACCGATTCACCTGATTCATCGGCGTCGAGTTTTACATCTTCCACCGTTGGCATATCGCACGCCTTTCCTTGGTCCATACCGAATCTTTTGAGCAGTTCACGTGTGTAGTTCGTTTGGCTGATAGAAATACCGTCATCGGTTTGTTTGATTTGCAATCCAAGGAAGAAGTTTAGTTCATCCATCATGCTCATCTCGAACTCACTACGCATAAAAACAGAAAATTTTTCGGCAAGTGCCGCATCACTAGATCCAAAAATAATGTCATCAACATAAATTTCAATTAATAGAATTGAGTCTTTCCTTTTCTTTGTGAAGAGTGTCAAGTCGCTCTTCCCTCGTTCGAACCCGTGAGAAGCAAGAAATGAAGAAAGCCGTCTATACCAAGCCCGAGGTGCTTAATTCAACCCGTATAACGCCTTCGTCAACTTGTACACGTGGTCGAGATTGGTCGGATCCTTGAAGCCGGGAGGTTGCTCAACGTATACCTCTTCTTCGAGAAATCCATTTAGGAACGCACTCTTAACATCCATTTGAAAGAGCGTGACTTTAATTGATGCGTATGCTAGGAGAAGCCTAATGGATTCCAACCGAGCAACCGGTGCAAACGTCTCTTCAAAGTCCACTCCTTCTTGTTGCTTGAAACCTTGAGCAACGAGTTTTGCCTTGTTTCGCATTACTGTACCGTGCTCGTCGAGTTTATTTCGGAAAACCCATCTGGTGCCGATAATAGATCGGTTGTCAGGTCGAGGAACTACGGTCCAAACCCAGTTCGTCTTACATGGCGAGGATCCAATCGGTGTCACCATTTGCTTCCTTGAAGGATTTTGGTTCTATTTGACATAGGAAGGCGCAAAAAGCGACGAGGTTTCTTGTTCCGGATCGGGTTCGAACTCCTTCTCGTGGGTCGCCTACCATATTGGTTAACGGATGTGCGGACACTTCTCGTAATACTTCCGGAATTTGATAAGAGAGTTGTTCCGACTCGGGTTGAATAATTTGTTGAGTGTCGACTAGATTCTAGAGTTGAGTCGAGTTGTCGCCATTCGGTTGATTTTCTTGTGTGGCGGAATTGTCAGGTTTGTTTAGAGTTGGATCACTAAGGTTTAACTCAATAATGTTCGGTTAATTTATTCCTATTATCCTGTCATTTGTACCTGTATCTGTCAAAGAAACACCTTTCTCGGCCCTATTTTTAGTTTCATAAAAATGCAAATGTACGGATTCAACAATAATCCATGAAGATTTAATATAAACTCTATACGTTTTACTTGTATTAGAATATCCAACGAAAATTTCTTCGTTAGATTTCGAATCAAATTTATCAAGTTTATTAGATTCATCAAGAATGAAATATTTACAACCAAAAACTTTCATATATGAGATATTTGTCTTGCAACCGTACCATAATTCATAAGGTGTCTTTTTCAAAATTGACCTTAGGCTGACGCGATTTGTGACATGACAAGCAGTGTTAATTGCCTCGGCCCAAAGAAATTTAGGAGTGGGATGTTCATTTAACATGGTACGGGCAAGTTTGATAAGAGTGTGGTTTTTACGCTCTACTACCCCATTTTGCGTTGAGCGGAAAACTCGCGTTTATATCCCCTTTTTGAGCAAAAGTCATCAAATTTTGTATTTTTTAACTCGCCACCATTATCACTACGTACCGTAATGATAGTGGTGCCGCGTTCATTTTCCACAAGGGAACAAAATTTGATGAACACATCACTAGTTTCATTCTTTTGAATCAAGAAATAAACCCAAGTAAAGCGAGAAAAATCAACAATTACAAAACAGTACCTTTTACCAGCGAGGCTGAAGACGCTCAAAGGGCCGCACAAGTCGAGGTGGAGTAGCTCGAGGGGGCGCTTCATCGAGATCACGGCCTTAGACTTAAAAGCCGATGACTTGGAGTGCTTACCACGCTCACAAGCATCGCATAACCCATTTAGCTTAAGTTTGTGTGATGGCAAACCTGAAATTAGTTCTTTGCGGGATAATTTCAAAACCATGTCCATGCATACATGGCCCACTCACCTGTGCCACAGATGCGAACTCGATTCCGAAGCGGTCAGACAATGAGTGCCTGACACAAAGGAATGAAAGTCAAAGAAATAAATGTTACCCTTTCTTTTTCCTAGGCAGACTATAATATGATCTGAATTTTGAATCACATGACAGTTCATGTTATCGAATTTCATATCATATCCCGCATCACACAATTGACTTATTCTAATTAGGTTATGTTTAAGTCCTACCACAAAATAGACATTCTCCAATATCCAATTACCTGTGCCGATCGAGCCAACACCAACTATTTTTCCTTTCTGATTTCCACCAAAAGTGACATCTCCACCGTCGAAAGGTCTCAAAGCTTTGAACTTACTCTTATCCCAGGTCATATGGTGAGAACACCCACTATCCAAGCACCATTTATCGGTTTTACACAATGAACTTAGACATATCTACAAGAAAGCATATTAGTTAAAATGAATGGGTATTTAACTAATATGATTTCCTGCCCATAGCTCCCCCTGAAAGTATGGCTTAGGTAAAATGGGGGGGAGCTTACCGAAGCGTCTAGATAGACTTCGGTACCTCCAAGTCAGAGGTAGGGTTACTAGTGTTTCTATCTTTACGCATCCAAACAAATTTTGAGGAATTAGCAGGTTTGCGCATTAAACACTCTAGTGAGATATGGCCTATTATGCAACAATAGTTGCAAAATGAACAACTCGGGTTCGAAGTCTCTTCAGTACCTTTCACAAAATGATTTTTATAGTGGTTTGAAAACTCGGCTTTCCTAAGCTTTGGTTCGGTCGACCTGGCACTAAAAACAATTGATTTTGCAAAATTGTTTGATTTTGAAAAATGGTTTGATTTCGCAAAATTATTTGTGTTTGAAAAACTTTGTTTTTGATGTGCATTAGTGTAATGTTTGGGAACTCGATGGTTTGATTCATTAGGTTGAATCTTTCTCGGAACATGTGTGTCGACTATTTCTTAAAAATAACCATTAGGACCCTTTTTATAAAGTCTTTCGGTTGTGACACTGCGGTTATTTTCATGAATATGCCGAAAATCATGAAGATAGTGAAACCTATTATTTTTACTAACATTTTTAAAAGTTCGACTTTTAGAACTTTGACCCTTAGAGTAGTCTCAATACAAGAATGCATTTCCTCTACTCTTCGGTTGATTCAGCTCCCTTTTTACTGTATGGTTTTTAGATCTTGAAAGAACAGGTTTAGTACCGACTTCTTTCTTGAACCCTAAACCGGTTTTATCATTTGGTTTTTGTCCTATAAATAAGTTGTCTAAATCAAGTTTGCTCAAGACATTTCTAGCGCAAGCAGACTTGAGAGATTTATTTTCATATTTTAAACTTACAACTTCGACTTTTAGATGACTAATTTCTTCACAAATACAATTTTTTAACTTATTGTTTAAGTTGTCGTCAATTAAGTTGTTATAATTATTTAACTTTGACTTTTCAAGTTCTTTTATTCGTGCCTTGTACGACTTTACCGAAGCTTCGGAAATAATGAGAAGTTCTTGGGTACTGATAAGAGTCTCCCGAAGCCTTTTTAATTCATGTTCTAGTTCATCGTGGGTTCCGGGTTCTACAATTTCAACAATTTGATTTGAACTAGGAACCTTAACCTCTTCTAAAACATGATTAACATTAGGATCTAGATATACCTCGCGACTCATGTCGAGTGAAGAACCGGAGGAAGTAGTGTCAATGTAAGATATTGCAGTAGGAGGACGGGGTTGTGCTGGAAGTTGTCCAAGTCGAATCATCTCTTGTATCGCCCTTTCGCACACTTCGTCCACATCATCATATGCCATGAACGCGACATTCGCCATGTCCGATTCGGAGTCGGAGTCCAAACCGGAATCATCTGATGAATCGCTTGACTCGTCTCCCCACACTTCCACCTTGGCCGAGTGACTTTTCGACTTCCTTTTCTTGTCCTTTCCTTTGTCATCGTGTCTATTTTCTCGTCTTTTGTCGTGTTGATCATCGGACCGCCTTTCGCGTCGATCATGTGAACATCCATCATGTTTTTCATCATCCTTCTTGTTCCATGGAGCGAGCTCGGGATGTAGGGTGAAGCAATTGTCGATGGTGTGTCCCTTCTTGTTGCACTCGAAGCAGTACGTCTTTTGGTTGTTGTGACGTCGGTTGGCATTAAACCGCTTTTTCTTGGATCGAAATTCACCAAATTGTCGCACCAAGCATGCTATTTCATCATCCTCATCAATCGAGCTCGTTGCCGGCATGGCCACCGTTTTGGGTTGGGAGTCGGTTCATGTTGGGTTTCTACCGTTCATAACGTAGCGGAAAAACAAAAACGAAACAAAATCGAATTCGAAACCCAAAAGAAGGATCCGTGAATTACAATTAAATCAAAGAAAAGTTCACAACTTTGTACCTTCGGATTACGCTTAATCCGTGATGATCGAAAGTGAATTAGGTTGAAGCTTTTCTTTGCCCGATTTCAAACCGGTTTCCAAACTGATCCTTTGTATGTTTCGCCTAACCGGTCTCACAAATCGATCACAAACCGATCTCCAAACGAACGGATTTTCCAAGCAAACCGATTCTCCAAACAAACCGATTCTCCAAACTAACCACGGTTTCAACCCGAATCACAAAGATGCCGCACTTCGCTTCGTCCTCTACCGATATCCACATGAACAACCCCTTTGAATGGATAAAGAACGATATATGCTAGTATTCGTTCTTCATTTTTTTTCACAGAAATAACAAGAGAATGATTTTCGGATTTTTCTCTCCTTTTGTCTCACAAAAGTTGGACGAAAAATATAATGCCTTTCTTAATAATTTTGGGGTGTCTCTTGTGCCTATATAATCCATAAGTTTCATATCCTATGTGCATGGACACTATATAACTATATATGCAACACACCTTATCATATAAGATGTAGGATTAGATATGTCACTTGATTATGTAGCTCTTCATACAACTTATCACATAAGTTATGATTTTTCTGTGTACGTCTCAATAGTTGTTCTTTGCGTGTGACCCTGTAGGTTTACTTAATGTTGGCAATAATCACAACCGATTATAAATCATGAGCGGCCTCTAGCAAGACATCATGATTACCCAAATTAAGCAAGTATGGATGATTCGATCAAACCTAATTTATGTTCATGCATTGTATCCCTTTGCTACACGATATCTATATCGTCCAGAAGGCATGGTATGTGTCAACCTTACGTTGGTCGATAAATATTTCTTGACACCGAATTTGATTGAACATGAAATGACATTAATAACTCCTTATTAATTCACTTGAGCACGGCCGTGCATTTCTTCAATCAAATCATCAAGAGACCTAAAGATATCTCTCTCAATTTATGAGAGGAACAAATCATATCTTAATTAAACTCTTTCCTCCGCATAATTCATTATATACCTAATTATAATCTTTATGACCGCTCGGTTAAAGACGATGTTAGATTATATTAAAGTATAAAATTTCTCATGTAGGAAACTGAGATAATCTCAAGTCTAAGAATTACAGATACATTCTTTACTGAGAATAACTAATGACACGAACCATGTAGTATTTTCAAGGTGGGTCAATCCAGTATATGATCTCTAACATATACTTACGTTAATGACTTAATAACTCTTATTCATGATCAGTAAAACGTGACCATCAGTCAACTAACATACTGATGTCCATTTATAGCTTATCATAAAGTATGTTTGTCTCACAAACATCCTATGAATGATCAGGGACGGTTTAGAATATCATTCATAATACTTTATAGTTTTACTATCAAAGTCACATACTTTGATGATATAAAGCGGAATATCATATTCAAGGTTCATTTTAGTAATAAGAATAAAATAACCAATACGCATTTATTATATAAAATATCTCTAAATAAACACAATGTTTGTTTAACACAATCCACACATCTAGGTCTCAAATATATTGGCCTAGGGCATACTACTAACAATCTCTCACTTGCACTAGGCCGAATCTAGCAAGTATCTAATATCCATCGACCTAGCATGACCCTCATGTTTTGCTTGAGAAAGTGGTTTAGTCAACGGACCGGCAACATTATCATCACCATCAACTCTGCATATTTTAATATCTCCTCTCGCAATGATATCCCTGATCAAATGGAAACGTCGAAGTACGTGTTTGGTTCTCTGATGCGATCTTGGTTCCTTTGCCTGCGCGATTGCTCCATTGTTGTCACAATAAAGATCCACAGGATTTGCGATACTAGGAACTACACAGAGTTCTTCAATGAACTTCTTCATCCAAACTGCTGAATCAAATATAAGCCTACGGACATTTTCAAGCAAAAAAAGAAGGAAAAAAAACAATCTCTAATAAATATTCTTCAGCCATCACACGAGAAAAATCATCCCCATGTGTTTTTAATTTCAGTAACTACTTCAATAAAATAACAAAGAATTAAAATAACAAAGATCTTGACAATAATAATGCTAACAGCTAATTCGAGAGCAAAACTAACTCATATAATGGATTAACACAAAAGTGGAGCAAGCAAGTCAGAACAATAATCTTCTCAAACATATTACCATAGAAACAAGAGTCAGCATAATTGAATTGTCCAAAAATGAACAACAGTAAGTAACAGCCCTCAATTTTTCGGCTTCTTTGCGGTAAGTTCTTCGGAAAGTAAGTTAATGACCTCACTCCACTTATCTCCTATATGAAGATCAGTGAAATGAGCTTGCTGATAATTCCCATATGATTTTTTAGGCAGCTTTGATCTCCAAAGTTCTCTCTTCTTTTTCATCTTCTGCCTTTGATGTGTTTATCCTAGACTCAAACATACAGCTTAAATAGTCAATCTACCAAAATAACATAAATGATATTTGAAGTCCATATAAATAAACGAAGAGACAGTATGCTAGCTAGGTCATGAAGTTATATTACCTCATGAATTAACTTGAGAATTTTGAAGCAAGCTAATTACTCCAATTGCCTCCTCATGACAGCATGTCTCGAGCTTAAAATTTCTAAAATTGGGAAATAATAGAAGTCTTCCACCCAATATATGAAATGGATCTAGTTCAGTCGCAAACTAAATCTGATTAAATAACGCATTATGTTAGTAACTAACTTATATTGTCCATATAAGAAATATGCAAATTAATAATTAAGAGAAGCAAACAAAAAGGAGCATTCTTTTGTTTCCTTACCCAATCTTCACCTATAGAAATAACCAATTCTGTGGCATTTGCAGCACACTTCAACAAATTGCCTGTGCCTGGTGTATGCTCTTTCTCAACACGAAGAATAAAAATTCTAGCTTTCCTCAGCAAGGGTAACTCTGCTTGTACTTGTTTTGTGCAATTCCAGAAGTAAGAAAGCATCAAGATCTCTAGTCTTGGCAAGAACAGCGTCATCTCTATGGATTTTTTAAAAACCACCATAAGACTCTTGATTGTTTCAGAGGCTGGATCTATAGTAGAATAGACATCACTAAGAGAAAGATGTTCCAACGCCGGCAGTTCCTTGCCGCTGAGGTCACATGATTCCCCCAATTGTCGAAATAGAGCTTCTTGAGGCACGTTGAAACAATATTGTTAGAGATCGTTATCGGTTTCATAGGTTCATGGCTGTATAGAGAGCCAACTGAGAGAGTCTCTAGACACTTGAGAGAGAAGATGGTGTTACCAAGTGTTGTGAGATTCTCCATGTGCAGCCGCAGGAGAGGTGGCACAAGCCAAGAGAGCCGGCGTGAGTAAGCCAGGCGGCGAAGGAGTCAGATCGGAGAAAGGATCAAGCATTAGAGTTCGAGTCGAGGTAAAGGCTACGGAGGGGGGCGGACCGGTCTAGGCAAAGCAATGACCACTCGACCATGGAATGAAATCTACAGGTTAGGCGGAACTCGAAGCGATCAAAATGGAGGATGGGAGAATACCTCCAGAGGTGGCGGAAGCGGCGGGAGAGGTGGGAGGTCCGGGCGGAGATGCGTGTCGGAAGATACTGTCATGATTTGGGAGTTATTTGTAATAATAAAATAGTTGAAGGTTTAATTGCATAAATTATAATAGTTGGTTAAGTAGGCTGCCATGTGGTGTATTGTAATCAGGTGTATGTTGAAAGTAGTTAAGACAGTGGTGCACAAGAGTGGTGAACCGTGTCTAGTGATAAAGTAGGATGTTATGAGTTGTTGACTGGTCAGAGAGTGAGCTGTCTCTCCTCTCTATAAATAGCGTAGCTCAGTAAGAGTGAGGGTGTTGAGTATTGTATGAATTAAGTTCCGTTTGAAATTCAATTTTCGTTTTCTCGTTTTCCCACCAAATTCTCTCAATTATCACGGATTGAGATCAATTTGTGACAGATAGGAGAGGATCTGAACGAGGAGAGGCTCAGGAAGATTGAAGAGTCTATCGATCTGTTCCTCCGCCGAGGGCGGCGACTTCAACCCCGCCGGAAGGGGATGGGCGGTGCCGTCGACCATGGTAGGGAAAAAGAGTTTATGTTTGGGTTGGGACGCAGATTTTGGGTTCAGATCCTTTCCTTGTGTGTACAAAAGGTCCATTGTTTATTATTTCCAACCCAAAAGCCTTCCCAAAAATCTTTCCCGCATCGCACCCCTCGCAACCCTAATTTTTTTCTCAGAATCTCAGTGTTTCTCTATCTCTCCTTGCTCTCAACCCTAATTTTTTTCTCAGAATCTCAGTGCTTCTCTATCTCTCCTTGCTCTCGCACTCCACATCTTCCTTGATTGATGGATCCCCAGCCAGAACCTGTTAGCTACATGTGTGGAGGTACGATGATTGATCTTTGTTTCTCCAATTGATTTCGAATTGTTTACTTGTGTCATGGTTTTGATCGTTGATTGATGAGAGTAAACCCTAGATTGTGGGGCTGAGAACACGCTGAAGCCGGGAGATGTGATCCAGTGCAGGGAGTGCGGGTACCACATCCTCTACAAGAAACGCACTCGCAGAAGTATGTATTATCTCTAATTACTTTTGTTTTATTAGATTTTGTTTTGTGATTTTGCTATTTTAATGTTAAAAACCTGATCTTGTGTGTATTTTCATTGCACGAAAGGTTGTTAGTATTAAGTTTAGCATTTTGTTGTGGTCTGCTTGAAGTAAAAGTTGGATGATAGGAAAGAAAAATTAAAAGAAGTTGAGGGGGTCAAGTGACTAAGTCAAAAATTCAGGGGCCTAAATAGACTTCTCAAGAAAAAATAAATAGTAAATTTTATGGAGATTATATTTTTAATTAGGATGCTTCCTATAATTAGTTAAAATGTTTACAATTAATTTAACTTTTTGATGAATTGTTCAATATCAAGCTCGCTGATGTTTTTTATAAATATGTTGAAAATTCTTTCAAACTAATTTGATTATTTGATGATTGCAGTTGTTCAGTACGAAGCTGAAGCTCGCTGATAAAATTACATATCTGGCCAGGATGATTATCAAGATACTTTTGAATAGCAGCTTTCTACTTAGGACTTAATTATGTGAATTGGATTTTTTTTTCTTATTTGGAATGATTTACTATGTTTGGAGTGAGAAATTTCTATTCTGCTATAATGATCAGCTTTGTTACTTCTCATATCGAGCCTCAGCATCTTATTATTCTATATTAAAATTTTGCCTCAGTGCTGTATGTATTAAAAATGAAGGAGAGATAATCTTGATTAATAATAAGTGTCTGGCACAATTTAACAAATTTGACAAACCTTCGAGACCTAAAAAGAACCTACACACTAAAAAGAAAAAAAAGATAGTTCAAGTTTCATTGCCTACTGGCTATAATAAAATAAAATAAAAATAAAAATAACAAAATCCTCCATTTCATAATAATATGACTAGAACTCGAGGCCCGAACCTTCAAACCTTTTCTGAGTAGCCTTATCAATCTGTTGGTCCATGTCTGCAGTTTAATGATTCTTCCAATCTCCAATCACTCCACGCCTGATTCAATCATCTTAATCTTGCCATTTTTCTTCGCACCTGATTAAATCAAATTCTTAAACCCACAAAGCTTAACATTATCTTATTATTGTATTTTTTTTGTATATAAAAATGTGTTAAATATTGTATATCGTATAGCTTTATTACAGTGTGTGTCACAATAAATCAAAATCTCAAAAGTATAGATTTCAAAATATGTACCCATAATTGATAATTGTCTGGATCCAAATAATACCTAGTTCTCTGGATCCGCCCACTAATTTAAGTCTCATATTCAAATCTGTACCCGTAAAAACAGATCAAGTTCTAGATTAAGGTAGGTGAAAGAGATTCATTCAGATTTTACGTATTTCAATCCAGGTAGATCAAAATAGAAAAGGAATAAGGGTTGACACCAGAAAGACTGACACATTATCTCCGACTCGATTGTGATCAGATTCAAAAAATTTATTTAACTCTGGGTATTTTATATATAGGTCAAATTTCACGTGTACCCTTACAAAATATCATAATTTTACCCCTGTGTGCATCCTAAATGTTTTTATCGAAGCCCTAAAATAAATCTTTTTTGCAAAACTGTGTGTATTTATTATGATACCAAGTAGAAACTGTTAGTGCGAAATAACAAGTACAAATAAATTCTAACAGATGCTACCATAAAATAATCTCATTACTTGCAGTCTCCCCTAAGTCCAACACCAGAAATTTAATCAATTATATATAACAAACTACATAAAAAAGGACAAAAAGAGAAGGAAAAAAAAACTCAATCTTCCTTTTTTCAAGAATTTGTTTGGGAATTATCTTCTTTTTCTTCAATTTCAGGATCAGAATCAGAATCACATGTCATCTTTATAATTGATTCCACATCATCAATCTCAGATAGTAAGCGGCGAAGAGATTCTGCATCTTCACTGTAAAAATAAATAAATAAAGATAGAAAATATTAAACACATCATAGTAAAAAGATGAGGTGAAATATAAAAAAGGAATTTCACACATACTCTGTGACTCCAAAAATCTCTTTAATAACTAGTGAGCTGTCCCTTGAGCAAAATTCCGGAATCTGAAGCCACAATGAATAAAAGTCAAGATTATTATATTACTAAATGATGTCAAAAATCTCATTAATAAAATCTTAATTTCTTTTTTTACATCAGATAAATACAGGAGTTTTCCAACCAAGGCTTGGACAGCAACTTTCCTCTTGATTCCCTTTTCAGTAAAACCTTTATCATCTACATCTATTACCACAGGCCCTGAAAAATTAATCACAAATACCAACAAATTATAAATTATTACTAATTTTTAGTAGAATATAAAATAAAATAGACAAATTTGCAAGAAGACCCCTACATTATGCCCAAATTGCAAAATAGGTCCTGCATTATTGGAAATTGCAAAAAATACCCTACTTTATAAAGTTCTTTCAACTGATTAGAATGGAAAGCTAACGATGTTAGTAGAAAACTAATGGTAGGGGCTATTTTGCAATTTTCACAATAATGCAGGGGCTTTTTTTTGCAAATTTCACTCAAATAAAATATTTGGTACCTTTTTCCCTCACAATTCGCCTTGAAATCTGATTTAAAATTTCAACTATGTCAGAGTCTTCCAACATGGATACTTTTCTGAGATGAATGAGATTCACGACTAAGTCTGGATTGAAGTGTTTTTCATTCAATGTGTATCTTATGTATTTCCTCAATATTTCAAACATGCTAAAACCTGTCTGAGTAAACCCACAATTGAACTTATTAATTAAAATTATTATTACAAAAAAAATTAAATAAATATTGTACCTTTCGAGTGAGGCTTTTGAGGGATGAGTGAGACACTGCTTCCCTTCCCTTGGAGAATAATTCATCTATGGATTTCAACAAGGCTGCATTTTTATTAACCTAAAATGTCAAAAATCACTAACCAAGTTAGCCAAATTATATTGCTCAACACCAAATAAACAACTTCTTATCCAAATTAAGTTAAGAAATAACGAGAGAAACCTGTCTCTTGCGTTTGGCTTTAGGAGAAGTGAATTTCTGTACAGTCTTGACAAATGCAAGAACGAATGTTATGCCTACGTAAGCAAGAGGCACGGCAAGCAGCCATGGCATCGGGCTCTGAGCAACCCTAGGTCCGGGGATCGCCTGAGCCACGGTTCCGGTGTACTCCACCAAGTCAAGAGCTTTCTCTTGAATCCACGGCAACTCCTCCTCCACCTCTATCTCCTCCTCCTTCACCTCCTTCTTCGCTTCCTTCGATTGTACGGATGGAGAAGTTTGTTTCGATCTGGCGTGGGTGAGGACCAGACGGGCTGGTTTGAGAGTAACGGGTCGACGAGGGAGAGGGGAGAATGAAGGGGAGGAGAGAGATTTTGACCTGACTGAGGCGGAGAGAGGGCGGAGGAGGGAGGCGGAGGCGGCCGGGGAAGCCATGAGAGGCGGAGTGATAGGGTTTATTGCAAGAAGAGGGTGGTGATAGGTTTTATCAGTTTGTTGGAATTAGAGATGGGAATATTGGGCTTGAGATTTTACAAATTTGATTCGGCCTATTAAAATACTTACCACTAGGCCTATATTTTCTTTTTTGCTGTTAATGTATAAATTAATCTCTACCCTTTATTTTTCAACTCATTTTGATCCATCTAGTTTGAGTGTTTGAGTTGAGCCACATTATTACTTTTATTTTAACCGTTCGATCAAAATTTTTGTTAAATCTTAATCTTTAATTTTCTCAAATTTATTGATATTTTATGACAACATGTGTGTGGTTATTAAAACATAATCATATGATTGGTTGAATTGATATTTTATGTTTCATTCACAATTTAGTAAGAACCATTGAATTTGTTTCTAGCCATCAGATCTTAATCAGATGGTTTCAATTAATCATGGTCCAAAATGATGTTCAAATATTAATATAAAAAGAATATGAAGAGTTCACTCATTAAAACATAAAATAATTGTTTCTTTTATTCTTTAAAAAATAATGAAATATTTTATTTCTAATGTTAAAGTCGTTAAATATAAATTTGTTGGAACTTTCTCTTGATTTTGAATTCCATTCTTGTTATGTTCCAATCTAATTTTTTTCTTGCTAAAAATGTGAATATAAACTATATAAAGAATATGTTAAAAATAAATGATACGCTCATTAACTTGTATCTTATTTTTCACCTCTTTTTGAGCATTCTCAAGAGTCCTATCATCAATTTTCTCATGGCCGTCATATCAAAAAATTTCTCAAAACATAGTTTTCATTTAAATTATTACCACAATAACACATGATTTGTTAGATAATATTTCGTGTTATATCTCTAATTACGTGAGAACTATCATGTAAAAGAAATTCAGAGTGTTGAGAACGATATTATATTACTATGTAGTACGGATTTCAAAATAACATATTTAATCAATTTATACATAATCCATATCATTTTAGCAACTAAAAAAATAAAAAATAATAAGAAAAATAGTAGTGGCAATTTTTTTAAGAAAATGTGTTATATTACTTTTTTCTATGTATAGTTTGCATATTTTTCCCATATATATAATATCATATTTCCTTTTTAAAATTCATGTTAAAAATAATTATTATTTTTTACCTTTTTTAAAGTTAATCATCTATAATTAAATCTTATGTAGTTTCAATTAAAATATTCGAAATAAATTATCTTGTATTTTTATTTTTTTCGGTCTCCTTCGTCTATGCCCGATTAATACTTTATTTTTTCTAATATAATATGTCAAGAAATAGCATAAGAAAATCAAAGAGAATAAAAAAAAGGGATGACATTTTAATCTTATAAATCTTAATACAAACATAAATTGAGATCATAAATTAATTATCCAAATTATTTAGTTGGTTATTATTTTTTCTTTTTTATATATTTATCATTTATGTTATTTTATTTCTCATATCTAAATTTATTTTCATAGAGTTATCCGTCCTTACAAAATTAGATGTGATATAAAAAATATTTTTTAATGAATAATAAATTGATAGAATATCTTATATTGTAATTCAAAATGATTTTAAACATAGCCAACTTACTTAACATAATTATTATATATTATTTAGGTACTATGAATTCATTTTAAACTTTTATTTTGAATTTTCATAATTACAATATATACATTATAGATTGAATTAAATAATAAAATTGAAATATTCACAGCTAAGTGCGAGTATTCTCCTAGAATTAATACTATTGTGAATTTGCATATTTAATAAATGAAAGTAGGAACTTGTGCAAATGCTTGATGATGACAATCAATTAGTTCAAAATTTTAGAAAGGTACACATGATAGATTCAAAAACACAAAGTATTTTAGTATATATATATATATATATGTATATATATATATATATATATATATTGAGGTTCTCAAGGGAACGTATATAAATAATTCAGAAAATGTTTTATGATCATATATGATACCTCTCAAATGTTATTTTGAATTTTATAGGACTATATATGTTACTTAGAGTTTGTGGGGATACATGAAATTGGCCTATTTACAATATATATATATATATATATATATATATATATATATATATATATATATATATATATTCTTATTTATAAATATTTCTTGTTTAGAGATTCATAATTTTCACCATGATGTAAGGATATACTTGATGATATTATGACATATCAATAGTATTACATGTAATATCTTTTCATAAAAACGCAACGCAACATAAATTATTTCATGTTTTTCGATACACACTTGATGTTTTGAAAATTTAATAATACATGAAATTCTCATCTTGATATAAAAATAAAATAATAATATCACATTTATATTATATGCTTGATATTTGAAATTTTTAAGATTGTACATGAAATTCTTCTATCTAAAAGAAAACTTCAGATAAAAAATAAAATGATAATAAACTAAAAAAACGAACTGATAATATTATACTTTTATAGAAAAATTTGAGGAGTTATAGATGATTTTTAGTATGTTTTGTAAAAGTTGAAGTGCAAATAAATATTGCATGTATGAAAAAGAATAATTTGACATTTTTGTGAGGCATATCCAAGCATAAAGATCAATTATTTCCTCATATAGTATTATGTGGAATGAAATTCTTGTAAAATGGGTTAAAAAACTATACTAAGTAATGTGCTATATATTCTTGCTAACAAATTTGACACAGAGGATCCAGAAGGAAAGAGTGTTAGATGGGCCTTTGCCTGGATAAGGCATGGTTGAACTTTTCATATGAGGATTATGCTGTGATGAAAAGGATATGTGTCACTGGGATATCAATAGAATGCTTTTTATACTTATAGTATAATTGCATAATAAACACTTAGAAGTTTAACCAAAAAAAAATTTACAACCTATGATCATTCTATGTAATTTTTTTGAGGTAGTATCATTCTATATAATTATGCATAAATTTGGTAAATACATAAATATTCAATTTATATATAAATGCAATTCAATTATAGTCACGTTATAAAAATGTAAGTAAGTAATTAAGTTATTCGCAGCGAAGCGCGGTAATGATCCTAGTGAATATGATTATAAACAATCTAAATTGAAACAAAGAAGAATAGAATACGTCAACTAGTTAAAATTAAGATCCAGTAATATTTTGGTTGTTTGTACAATCTTAATAAATTGAAAATTATGCTTAGAATAATGGTTGATTTTGTTAAAACTGACTATTACCTATTGGCCGATAGCTCATATAATTGAGTTGAGATATTGCGAATTTATTATTTTTTGAGTAATGGTAGGCAATTGTCTACCGTTAATTTATATTACAAAGAAGTAAAAAAAAGTTTCAGTTACAATAATTCTCGGTTGGCTAAAGAGCCGTCAAAATATAAGAGATTAGATTTTTTTTCCTAAACAGCCCCTAATATATAATAACACAATTATGTATCATATGTTGCAAAACGTTTAAGAGATATGTATGCTATCATATGCATACATGTTTGAATGTTAGGTAGAATTTAAAACATCATACATTTGTCATTTTCATGAGGTTCTATGCTTCCTCATATGGCCTCCAAGTGCTTGACCGGAAGAATACTTCTTTCCACATACTGGACATGAATGGACTCGCGGTTTCACGACGGCTACAAGAATAGTGGCTTCCTGATCTTTATTCTCTTGTGAATTATTTCTGTCAAGCCGGTCTCTTGATTGACTTTTCGTCTCGAACAAATATTTTTAGACTTATTTGGCTTAATAACTTGACCAAGAGAGGCAGATTTATGTGGGCCCGGATTATAAAACGGGGTACTGAATCCTTCGGATAGTAGGACAAGAGAATTCGCGACATCTAATTCATCCTCAGTAAAATCGTCACAAAGAGTTTTTTCTTCAGAAGAAGGAGGAGAAGCAACTCTAATGTCCTGTCTTTTCGTGTTTGCCGCTTGCAATTTTCCTCATCGCGTTATATTTTGTTATTTCTTCTTCCATCTTTTTTAGGTGATGTGTTCTTTCTGATAATTTCGCAATTAACTTCGGAAATCTTCAATTGAATTGAGGAATAAAAATAAAATGTCAAATCTATTTATACCTCAAAAATTGGATTGTCGAAGGTAAAAACAAAACAAGAGGTAGAGAGTGTGAGTAACTATATTTGGAGTTTAGCTTGTTTCCTCATTGCCACGCCGTGCAATTGTCAAGCAACATTTAAGCAAAGGAAAATAAATCAAAATTCAATATTTCGATCAAAAGAAAATGCATTTTTTTTTCTTTTTTGGTACAACTAACTAGTATAAGATGTGGCTAAAACATGCGAGTTTCTTCATATTTCTTTTTCTTTTCTTTCTTTTTTTCAAAAAAATAAAATAAAATATCAATCATTACTTAAAAATGATTTCCTAAAACCATCATATATAAATTTCTTTTGAACTTTCTCTTCAAATTATATGATAGTACAATTCCGACTTAAATTCTTATCTCGATTAAATGAATAAAAAAGAACTACACAAAATTATGTATTTAAAGAATATGCTATCTCAGATAATGGTTTTTTGATACGTTATTAAACTTTTATAATATACTAGGGGAACCCTCGCTCCGCTTCGGAACATTGAATATAATTTCATATATATACAATGTATTTTATTTTGTATTATATAAAATCTAATATCACTCTACATTATGATATAAAAATTATTTATATAAAATTTAATAGAAAATCTTAAAGAAGATCGCATGTCAAATATTCTGCACCCATCCAACGTTAATAAGAAAATAAAATGATGTGACGAATTATATGTTGGGTATTTGTTTTGATTGAAAAATATCCCACTTCATTAGTTTGAATAACAAAACTATCACATAAAATATCTTATTAGTGGTTTATAAAAAAATTTATATTGTAAAATTGTACTACTCGAGGGATTACGTCAGATATTTAAAATATTAAAATAATTTTAAATATTTCATTTAATAGGGGGAAAATGCAAATATGTAATAAAAATATTTTAGGAGTTTATGAAAAAATTATTTTTAGAGTGAGATTCATATTATTTTATTATAATTTATTCAATATCATAATATGTTATATTATTACTTTATTAATAATAAATATCATAATATCAAATATGAATTGATACCATTGGGTTCAAGGTGGGCACTAATATTGAATAAAAACATAGTGAGGGTGGGAATTGGGGATCAATATTAATATTTTTTGGGACACGTGTCAGCTCCGCATCATCCCTCCCAATATTAAGCATTAAAATACTAAGAAGAATTTGTAAACAAATATGTGAGTTGGAACTCATCACATATAAGATATAATTTATTGTAATATCTCATTCCCCGGTCAAAGGTCAACTTTGACCGGTGCTCGTTGAGTTATATATATTGTTTTGTGTTTTATATATTATTTTTGTGTTATATATATTGTTTTGATATATTTTTTCTATGTTTTTCATATATCATTTTTTATTTATATTTTTCTGTTTCCAATATATATTTCTTGTACACTTTTTTTGTTTTTATATATTGTATTTATTGTTATATACTATTTTTATGGTTTGATAAACCGTTTTTATATCGTATGAATTGTTTATATTATTTTATTTATATATACTATTTTCGGAATATATATCTTATATACTATTTTTTTGTTTCATATACTTTTCTTTTGTTGTATATATTGGTTAGTTGAAAAAAGAATAAAATAATTCAGAGCACCGAGGGAGTGATTTGTCACGTCCCAATAAAAATTCCGTCAACACATTTTTTTCTTGTCATATTATTTACTCAACTAACGAAATCACGAGACATTGACATTTAGAAATGAATATATTTTTAATTAACAATAAATTTAAGAAATGAATATATTTTTAATTAACAATAAATTTAATATACTCGCAGCATTGCGGATTTTTCCTAATTTATAAATTTAACATAGAATAGCAAACTTGATAGAAATACCATATCTTTTCTTTTCTTATAGAAAGATAATCAGAGAAGTTGAGAATAAAAGTATTATTATAGGTTATCAGTTTGAACAATTTATTTATTTATCTACTTGTTGCCATAACAAAGCAACTAAAAAAAATGTAAAGTCCAAGTAAAACTTGAACAATACTATAGAAAAAAATGAAAAAAAAAAATAGCATAAAAATCAAATCTTCTATTTGGGTGAAACTGCTTCTTTCGCCCAAGGAGGAGTTCTGATTGTATAATCAGTATTTATTTCCTCTTCCTTTTTATCAGTCTCTTCTTCCAAAACATCTTTAGAAAATGCATCAGGATTTTCTTTTATGCAATTCTGCAATGCAACAAACGCTTTCACACAGTCCGAACCCTGAAACACAAGATAAGATTATCAAAATAAATAACTAACTAAAAACGGGTATAATTTGAAGTAAAAATTAGGATGAAAAGATTTACTTTTTCTTCTTCAGTGCTTCTAAGGAAACAGGAAAATGCATCTGTGAACTGGCTCCCACATGGACCGGTTCTTAGATCCGCTACACATGGACACTCTAGTGCTCTTTGTACCGCTTCATCCATGGACTGAAAGGAAAAAAGAAATGAAAGAAATAATTAATTTTACTGATCTTTGCAGATTTGAGGAACTTTTAAATTTGTAAATGGAAAGAAAAAAGGAAGAAAGTGTACCACTTCCTTGCCGTCCTTGTCAAATTGCATTGCTTCTGCTCATGGAAAGAGTAAGGAACAATCATTAGAACGTAGCAGTATACACAATAACAAAGCTCAATATTGCATGGAGAAGCGGTACTATTCGAATTCCAGAGTTAAGTTAATTAATTATAAGGATTCAGTTGAATAATGTGTAAAATTCTTCGTAATTACATCACAACCAACCAGAGTTTAATTACAGAAACATAATGGTTAGATCAGCATTGATGTTCATTCATTGTTCAATATTATCACAACAAATAGATTAGGAGAAAGGGATCAACGGAGAGTCGTTGCCTGAATCCGTAATTTCAGACAAAAATACACAAACAAGAAGTGGGAAAATTCATTCGTACCTGCAGCCAAAGCTTCCATTGGAGCTATAATTAAAAATTTGAGATCGTAAGGTCTGATTTATATGAATTTTCTTTTAATTTTCCGCTTAGTGTCGTTTGTTGACGAGCTTCTTCCCAGGAGAAGAGAAGGGAACTCAATTGTCCTTCAAAGGCGGCGGCTGGGAAGAACGGCAGCCATCTATTGCCAAAATAACATTCTGAATTTTATGAAAATCGGGAATTAAAATCCAGGTTTGTGAATCGGGATTGAAAACGAAGTGGACCGTTGGGCGTATATGGGCCTGCATTAATGGGCTTAGAAAAATTAGCTTAATATATAAATGCAACATTATCTTGTAATAAAATAATTTATGTCGATGATTCCCTTAACCAGGCGGTCCACTTTTTTCAAACTTTGCGCGACACAGAAGCCAAGTCCTCATTGGATAACGCGCATGACGTAATGTCCAAAATGCCCCTGCAGAAGGAAAAGGCAAACCACGTGTTCTATTCTACCGTCTGAGAGACAGTTGGTGAAGAAGAATGGAGAAGAAGGGGACAGACATCGTCGGCTTCTTCGAGTGGTTACGACGGGAGAAACCCTTGATGACTTTCCTCGGACGCCTCCGATCGCCGGATTCTGTCACCTATCATGAATCGATCATCGCCGAAGTGTCTCCGATCGCCGGCTCCGTCGTGTCTCGTTGCGCCAGGTAGGTTATGTTACTTTCAACCTTTCATTATTACTGCTGGTTTTTCTGTGATTTTTCGGAGGTACGAACGATGTTAATTGGGATCAGTTTATTTAGGATTCTCGAACTGTCGAGTGAAAAACTGGAGAGGAAATTTGAAACTGAGTTTCCGGATCATCCAAAGGAAAAGATATTATATGCGAGAAAATTGTTGGAATACTGCTGTCACAAAGCACTTCATGCGATGATTAATCGTCATGATTATTTGTCAGATAGGGAATTCAGTTCCCTGACTTTTGACATGATGCTAGCTTGGGAAGATCTCAATATTCAAAACGAATCACTTCCAGATGTTAGTTTCTTGTTCCAATTCAATCATGTTTTTTTTTTTGTTGAGAAATTCAATCATGTTGTTTAAATCTTTCCTTATTTTGTATCTTACTCAATCTTTTGTATTAGTAGGAAAAAACTCAGTCTAATTCAATTGAAGAAGATCAGGGTGAAGTATCCTTATTCTATGAAAACTCAACAAAGCTTGCACTTCAAGTAATTTCATTAAGCATCTGTTCAATCCAATAAATCCCAATTTATTGGCATAGCAATCTATTAACTTATTTTATTTTTCAGTAGGTTGACTTAAAGAAAACTGTGGGCTTAAGGGCATTTGCTAAAATTGCTCCTTCATGTCCATTAATTTCTGATTTTATCACAGTCCGTAATTTATTTGATGCTTTAACGAGTAATTCAGAAGGGCAATTGCATTTCTTCATTTATGACAAGTATCTTAAAACCCTAGACAAGTATGCTACAATTTCTCTTTCTTTTTTAAAAATCATCTTATTTCCAATTGCAAAATGAAACTTAATTAGGTTAAAAATTTGATAAATATAGGGTTTTGAAATCTGCAAAAAATTATATGATTTCACAATTTGCCTCAAGACTTAATCTTTCAAAAGGAGAGAGAGTTTTAGCAGTTGAAGGAAATACTCCTCTAAATCCTGTTTTACAACATGTGGGAATTTCTGCTTGGCCAGGTATAAATCATAAATTATAACATATATATATATATATATATATATATATATATATATATATATATATATATATATATATATATATATATATATTATATGTAGCATATTATATTTTGTTATGTTTATTTTATCGAATATGGCAGGTCGATTGACACTGACAACTCATGCATTATACTTCGAGTCAATAAGAGTAGGTAATAATAAAGATAAAGTTGTAAAATATGATTTATCAACTGAGCTTAAGCAAGTAGTAAAGCGTGAATTAACTGGACCATTAGGTGCACGACTTTTTGACAAGGCTATTTTGTACAACTCATCCTCTTTGTAAGTTTAAGTAATTAAATTCACATAATAATTTAATAATAATTAATTAAGGGTGGATTTTATTCAAATTTCATTAATTAATTTCAGAAAGGAACCAGTGTGTTTTGAATTTCCGGAATTAAAAGGTCATTCAAGGAGAGACTACATGTTGGAAATGATAAACGAAATATTAAATGCGCATATTTTTATAAGGCATTTTGAGTTTATAAACGAAATTCCAAAATGCAAGGTTCTTGCTAAGGCGACTCTAGCGATATTTCGATATATTGCGATTAAACAATGTTTGAATATAATTCCGCTTAATTTTAAAACCACACTTGCTTTTAATATCCTAAATAGGGTTCCAAAAGGTGACTCAATTTCAGAAGCTTTGAGTGATTATTTCAAATCCAATTTTCCCCCTTTTTACTTGCGATCAGTTTGTCAGTTGGGATTTGGGGAAAAAAGAGATGGATTTGAATTTGAAAAAGAAATTGATTTGGATTCTTGTGTGGGGTGTTTTGGTTTGAAAAGATCGCTTCAAATTGCTTTGGAAGAATCTTTTGGAAATTCAGAAAAAGTAGAGGCTGCTTTTGCAACTGTGGATCAGTTCAAAGTTGAAGGAATTGATACAAACATTATTTTAATGAAGGTACATTACTTAGGAAATTAAATTATATCAATTTTAAGAAATTTAATGATTGATTTATTAAATAAAGTTTATTTTTGTTAACCAGGAGTTGCTTTTTCCAGTAATTGAATTTGGCAAGATGATTTCTTTTCTAGTAAATTGGGAAGATCCTTTTATATCTTCACTTTTCTTGTTTCTTATCCTCTTTCTCATTCAAAGGTAGTTAATTTCCTTTTATTAAGAAAATAAAAACATTTTTATACGATTTTAGTTTCATCCCTTGACAAATTCTTTCATTATTATTTTTTTGTAGAGGGTGGTTTTGCTATATTGTCCCTATTATTTTACTTTTCTTTGTGGTTTTGATGCTTTGGCACAAATTTTTGGGAAAAAGAAAACAATTAGAGGCATTCAAAATAAAGTCGTCGCCACCTAAAAATCCAGTGGAGCAAATATTCATATTACAAGATTCTATATCCAAACTTGAAAGTATACTAAAAGAACTTAATATTATTCTTCTCAAACTGCGCGCTCTTTTTTTCATTGGAGTTCCAAAGGTTCATGTCAAGTATTATAATTTTCATTTTTATCAATTTCTTTTACAAAATTTAATAATTTTCTTATGTTTATAGGCAGCTGAGATGGTTATATTGGTTCTGATTATATCAGCTGGATTTATTGTGTTAATTCCATTTAGGCATTTAATGTTAATAATATTTATTGAGGGGTTTACCAGAAATATGCCAATGAGAAAACAGAGTACTAATAAATTCAGGCGAAGGTTTAGAGAGTGGTGGGCCCGTATTCCTGTGACACCTGTGAAAATCATTAGAGGAAATAAAAATGAGAAAAATAGCTGATTTTGTTTTAGTAATAAAATACTTTTTGTTACTGAGTTAAAACATCTGATTAAATAAAATAAATGGTTTTTTTCGAACATCATGAGGTAATTGTAAATTTATTTGTTTGAAGTGTATATATTCAAATTCGATTGCACACTTCTTCCTTTTCCTTCATTTAAGGACGTATGTTTATATGCTTTTTGTATGCAAGTTGTGTTGTATATTTAAGCCTTTTGTATGCAAGTTGTGTTTCTGTTTAGAAAGTCCATTTTACTCCTTACATTGCCGACTTCAAAGAATAAACTGGGCTGATTTAATTGGGCCAGATCCTAGGACTATTAAATGGTCATGAATAATCGATTTTTTTTTAAATGCCATTTTTTTGAAAAATAATTCAATACACTAGGTGGAACTCTCGCTTCGCTTCGGAATAAAAATACATAACTTCTAATTTTCAAAGGCACACTTAAAATTCTTATGTTCTGTAAGATAATAAATGAAATTCCTCGAGATGAATATAAGCTAAGGTTTCATTTTACGTTAAGTTATTTAATTTCATATTTTGTTGGATTACAATAATTTATATAAATTTCCTAATTTTACGGAGGTATATGATTATATCTAGTTTTTTAATATTTTTGAAAGGTTGTATACATGAAATTGCTCATTTACAAAAGATAGAGAAATAACGTGATATTTTTATTCTATCAACATTGTGAAATAATGAAGTTGCTTTCACTCGCAGGATTATATGTTATAGTTTGAGATTTAATTTTGCTCTTGTAGGGATAACTTTGTTTTTTTAGGGATATATGGAATGATAAAAGGGCTAGTGTTGATAGTTGAATCATGAATGTTGATACTATAAGCAAGTCCGGTGTAGCCCAACTTTAATCCCAGAATTTTTTTTGTCTTTATGATGTATAACTTTATTTTAAAAAGTATATACTAATTATTGTTATATGTTATATTCTAAAATAAATTATTCTCTATAAATATTTTAATTATAATATATGCTATAAGTATTTTTTAATATATTAAATATAATTACTTCATATGGTGAAATTCGCAAATTTAAATACTTGAAAAAATATTTTTCATCTTTTGTACATAGGAAGTTATTTATTGAACTTTAGAAGAGTAATAATTATAAAGTGAATTGAAATTTATATTATTTAACTCATGACACCATAGAAGATCTATGTAAGGCTCTCTTAAGACATATACTCATGTGTATTTTTGTCCCGATTTATACCATGTTATAATTTAATCCCACAACAATAGTTCTTAGGCTTTAGAACAAATATGATATGGTTTGAGCTATTGGAATGAGCTGAGGTGTTGCTTTAAACTTGAGTTATTAATACCGGCCTTTTGCGCCACGTGTCAAGCATATGTGAGAAGAATATTTTTTTATAGCTATAGTATAGAAAATTATAGCATAAATTTTTAATTGGGTTGTATATTCATTTGAAAATGACTCGTTTCATATACATGTATATCAGACTTTCCACATAAGATCGTGACAAATTGTGAATTGGGTTGTATATTTGTTTGAAAATGACTCGTTTCATATACATGTGTATCCGACTTGTCACATAAGATCCCAAAAAAGGACACGTGTTGCATGGAGGGTGAAAAAAGTATACCTAGACGAAAACTAAGTTCCCACTCAAGACCCATATAACAAGCTACTCCAAGTAAGAAGTGTAGAACAATTAGCTCGTAAGGATCACCATTGTATAACCATTCATCAACAGATGCTGCTTCCCATATAGGGTAAAAATGCAAACCGATAGCTGCAGAAGTAGGAATAATGACACCAGAAATAATATTGTTTCCATAAAGTAAAGAACCAGAAACAGGTTCACGAATACCATCAACATCTGAGCAGCAACGAAGGAAATAATAAATACAAGAAGTTGCCGTCAATAAGGTAGGAATCATCAAAACACCAAACCATCCGATGTAAAGACGATTTTCAGTGCTAGTTATCCAGTTACAAAAATGACCCCATAAACTTGTATTTTCACGTCTCTCTAAAATTGCAGTCATGGTAAAAGATTGATTTATTCTATTTTCAAGGACTCCCAAGCACACATATTAATTCTAACTAGAATTACTAGAGATAAGTGAAATAATAGAAGACTTGTTATTTAACAGTATAACATGGCTTATATATCAATGGCAACCAATGGTAAAAAATAAATATCTATGTTATGCAATCCATAAAGAAATTTGTAACCGAAGAGAATGAAAATAAAAAAAGAAAGATTTTTTTCTATTTTGTATATGGGTTGCCCGGGACTCGAACCCGGAACTAGTCGGATGGAGTAGATAGTTTTTCCCTCGTTAGAAGGATAGAAAACCCCTCCCCAAATCGTGCTTGCATTTTTCATTGCACACGACTTTCCCTATCTATATATATAGCAAATTGATATTTTGAGAAAAAAATTTACTTCATTTTTCTAATATAGTTGATTTAACCAGTAAATTACTATAATGAGTATTTTAGAATCCAAACTCACCAATTTATTTTTCTTTATCATTTCCGAATTCTTTCTAATTGATTTATTTTGTAGATCTTAATCTTATGATCATAATTCGAAATAATTCACGAGATCATTGATACGGATAATATCTAAATACCAATATCTTCTCTATTTGGTCTATGTAAAGAAAAATGAATTGTTTTTTGGAAGACCAACGAAAAAACTTGTTCTTCTTCCGTAAAGAATTCTTCCAACAACATTCCACCTAATTTTTGCATAAAAGTACAGACTGTACTTTCATGTTTGCGAGCCAAAGTTCTAGCACACGAAAGCCGAAGTATAAACTTTATTTGATACAAACTCCACTTTTTAGAAGATCCACTATAATAATGAAAAAGATTTATACTTATCCGACCAAATCGGGTAAGAATATCACGATCTGACAAATCCGCCCAGATTGGCTTACTAATAGGGACATATTTTATTTGAAAATGACTCGTATCATATCCATGTGTATCCGACTTGCCACATAAGATCCCAAAAGAGGACACGTTTCACATGGAGGTGAAATGAATTTTTTTTATACTTATAGTATAAATTGTGATTTGGGTTGTATATTTATTTAAAAATGATTTGTTTCATATACATGTGTATCCGACTTACCACATAAAGATCCCAAAAGAGGACACGTATTGCATGGAGGATGAAAGTAATATTTTTCATACTATACAAATTGTGAATTGGGTTGTATATTTATTTGAAAATGACTCGTTTCATATACATGTGTATCCGACTTACCACATAAGATCTCAAACACGGCACGTGTCGCATGGAGGGTGAAAGGAGTTTTTTTAATACTTGTAGTATAATAAATTGTGAATTGCGTTATATATTTATTTGAAAATGACTCGTTTCATATACATATGTATCCGATTTGCCACATAAAATCCCAAAAAGGACACGTGTCGCATAGAGGTTGAAAGGAATATTTTTCAGACTATATATACAATTTGTGAATTGGGTTGTATATTTATTTGAAAATGACTCATTTCATATATATGTGCATCCGACTTGCCACATAAGATCCCAAAAGAGGACACGTGTCGCATGGTGGGTGAAAGGAATTTTTTTATACTTATAGGTATAACAATTGTGAATTGGGTTGGATATTTATTTGAAAATGACTCGTTTCATATACAAGTGTATCTGATTTACCACAGAAAGTCCAAAAAAAAGACACGTGTCGCATGGGGTGAGAGTAATATTTTTTATAGTTATAGTATAATGTCCATTTTCAGTTTTGTAAAATCGGCCCATTTAGCGGGCTAAACAAGATTAATTAGTGTAAAAAACTTTGTTCCGCCACTACTAGTGGTGGAACATGTTAAATAATTTTTTTTTGCCTCACTAACAGTTAAACATGGCTCACGGATAGACAATTAGTCTAAAAATTGAAGAATTAATTTGTTCCGCCACTACCTATGGTGGAACAAGTGTAAATTTCTCTTGTTTCGCCACTAGTAGTGGCGGAATAGGCGAAAATATTTTTGCTCTATGACTGGAAAAACGCAAAAAAATATACCCTATTCTGCCTCTGCTTGTGGTAGAATAAGAGAAATTTTGCTTGTTCCGCCACTAGTAGCCTGATGTGTCTGTGGCGGAATAGCAAAAAATATACCCTGTTCCGCCACTGTCTGTGGCGGAACAAGAGAAATTTAGCATGTTCCGCCACTACTAGTGGCGGAACATACTGATAGGTCTGCTAGTAGTATAAATACATGCGCCCCCACACACACACACACACCCCCAAATCGAACCTAAACGGTGCCCCCAATAATAAAAAGCTATTTTGAGACTATTTGAAGGTGATTTTGAGCCATAAAAAGGGGAAATAGAGGAAAATTATGGGAAGAAATAGCAAGTTAAAGAAAAAGGAAGAAGGAAGTACGTAATTTATTATAGAATTATTTTTAAAACTTATTAATTAGTTCAATGTAGTATATCTTTTTTTGAGTTGTTGAAATATTATTGCAATTAGGAAGAAGAAAAAAATAGATATTTGAAAGAGGATGGCACATAACTCAGCAATGTTTCTATATTACGATGGTCGGATTGTTCAAAACCCCAAGGCTGCAGTTACGATCCATCTGAGCCGGCTGTTAGACCAGAAAGTACAGCTACAAATAGAAATTATGTCCAATTGTGTATTTATGAAAATATCGATTGGTCGTTTAATAATACTCTTTTAATTCGAGGTAAATATCCTTACCTTAGCGGCAACGAATGTCATTTTAGACCAGTGAGAATTACGAAGGATAAACAACTGGTTCAATTTGTTGAGCGTCGGAAGTGTTGGTCTAGAATTAGAAATATATGCTGATCTAGTACCAAATAAAGAATCCCAGATATGAACTAGTAGTAGAACAACTGAAGTTGCAAATGCGGATGACAATGAGAGATTAGAACCCGTAAATAATGAACATAATAATGGAGATTATGAGGGTCAAATTCCAATATTTGATAGGAGGGTATTAGAAGATGAAGATGATGAAAATGAATTAGATGAGGAACCAAAAATGAGCCTAGAAGACGAAGAAGAAATATATGGAGATGGTGAAGCAGAAAGGGAGAGAATGAACCATCAGACGGAATATATTTATACGGAAGATGGTCAGATGGTTAATGTGGGGATTTTGGCGATCCGCCGGCGGCAGAGTTCGAAGATACTTCAATATGGAAATTTGCCAGAAATAATGTTCTATTGGGCAGTAGTATGCATGAAGGGGATGGAATGTTGTACAAGGGTCAGAAATTTGAAACGAAATCAGAATTACAATCAGATATAAGATTATATAGTGTGATATGGCACCGAGAAATTGAAGTCGCTAGTTCAGACAAAGAGAGATATATTGTGCGCTGCAAGCTTAAACATGAAGCCAACATATGTAATTGGAGGCTGCATGCTTCAATAAATAAACAAGAATTATGGCAGATTAAAACATTTATGCAACCACACATATACAACCACCATACACCTATAAACGACCACAAACAATTAACCAGTGCGCTTGTTGGGGAGTTAGTTCTAGATAACATTAGAGCGGATTTAGCAATTAAACCCGTAACAATAATAGAAACTGTTAAAATGAAGTATGAATATAGTATATCGTATTGGAAGGCTTGGAAAGAGGCTTATAATTTGCTTCCTTAATATATGACGGCAATAAAAGCAGCAAATGACAGTACTCGTTACTCTTTTAAACTTGGTGCTATAAATAGTAATGGTAAGACCGAGTTTAAAGGACTGTTTTGGGTATTTGGCCTGTCACTTCATGGTTTCAAGTTTTGCAAACCCGTTTTAACAATAGATGGAACATTTCTAACCGGAAAATATCTAGGAGCTTTACTAACGGAAATCGCTAAAGACCCAAATGGTCAATTATTTGCTATAGCTTTTGCTTTGGTCGAGAGGGAGAAAAATGAGACTTGGAAGTGATTTTTTGGGTGTTTGGATAACGTACTCGGCATTCACAATGGTTTGTGTATTATTTCGGATAGGCACACAGAAATAATAAATATAATGACGGGGCGACAAATGGAAGGAACCTTATGGATATTATCGTTATTGCTCGCGCCATTTGGAAGCAAATTTGAGTCTATTTTGTAATGCATTCAGTGGATGATATGTCCGATGTTCGGGAAATAAAATGTAATACAAGGAAAAAATTCTGTTCGGGAAATCAGGGCGACTTAGTGTCTTGTCCTTCGCTGGTTCAACTGTACAAAAAAGTTAAGTGCCTTATGTGTGCCCCAAGCTCGTGCGGGCGTGCCCTGGCGCATGATGTGCCGGGGCAGACTTGTCATAGCGGCAACTTAGCAACTTATCGCATCAGATGGGATGAGTTCCCAAATGCCCCTGCCATCTTTTAGGAAATATTAAAAATATTTATTTCAGGCTCAGTCGACTTCATTTTCGGAAATTCCGCCTCCGTTTTTCACAACTCCTAGATTTTCTTGCTGCCACATCAGCTCAAGCCTGAGCACGGCAAGGCCAACACACTCACGGCTCACGGCCGCACGGACCCGGCTCAATTGACCGGTTTTGTGTTCCAAAATTGTTTAATAAATGGAAGTGATGATTATCTCGCTTTGTATAAAGAGAACTCATCAGTGCACAAGGTTTATTTGGGCCGGCCTTGGAAGGAATATTCGTGCACGGTTTTTATAGATTGTTGAATGAACGAGATTATCGGCCGGAATTTTGCGCTTAAGATCCTGTATTTCGGTAAATTTGGTAGTTCGGGTTCCGGCGGGGATGTTAGTAAACGGGTTTAGGGGAGTAGTCAAGTTCCAAAGGAGCATTTGAGGGTTTATTCCATTGAGAGCTTCATACAAGGGCAACAATGGATATCAAATAATGGGTATAAAATTGTTTGACTAGATTTCATAAGAGTATAAACTTGAGACAATATGATTTAATATGATTAATGTAGCTTTAATTAAATTATCTCTTTTGTAGTGGTTCATGGCTGAAATGGATTTTCTCAAGCAATAAAGGGTTACATAAAAAGACACATACATATGACATGTTAAAACTTGTACTTTAAAAAAAAAGACATGTTAAAAGTTTATAGCAAACAACTACGAGTAAAAAAAGACATGATTTTATATGATTTATGTAGCTTTAAGTAAATTATCTCTTTTGTAGTGGTGCATGGATGAAATGGATTTTCTCAAGCAATAAAGGGTTACATCAAAAGACACATACATATGACATGTTAAAACTTGTACTTTCAAAAAAAACACATGTTAAAAGTTTATAGCAAACAACTAGGAGTAATAACTCAATAACTATTAATTAAATAAACTCATCCTTTACACCAATTATATATTTAAGTTAAACCCTCAAGAAGAACTGGTATATCACTTCTCTATCAGCTTTAACATATCTAATCACCTCCCTTCCCTATAAATCTCTCTACTTACATACACTAAAGAAAACTCACTCACAAAGTAGGCAAAGCTTTCTTCACATTACTAGTAGTACTATTCTCACTCTCGCCCCAATGCCAAAGCATGCTCTCCCGAAAGCAAGACTTCTCAAAATAAATCTTGAGTCTCAGATCCACTACGCTCCTTCTCCAATGGCCATCCGTGTAGTTCCCTTTTTCCGCCTGGCATCTGTCCCATTCCAAATCTGCCTTTTTTAGACATCAACAAACAAAACTTCTTCAAACCATCAGGCATCAAATCGTGCACTCTCCACCACCTTTCGTGCACCTCGTCACTCGCAAACTCGCGCAGTATATCAACATTCCAATTGCAATCATAGTCTCTAAAGCACAACCAAGGCTTGAGCCCCAAATAATGCAACACGTATAAAACGGGGTCCGCCGCAAAAAGCCACGTTTTCTTCGCCTTCACAATTTTCTCATCCCTTCCCAAAAATGCTTCAAGAAATTCATGTGTCTCGGAATCCTATGCCGCCACGTGAATATTTCGTTCAAATAATCTTGGTCACCCCATTATACGAATTAATATCATTAATATTCTCCATTAACTACTCGAACGTGCAATTTGACGGTTCCACAACCATAACTCCCGAATTAAACAACGTGGCATTATTTCCTATCGAAGTGATCTCAGGTATCGCGAACAAAAAGTCAATATTTCTCAATATCAACAAATCCACGTCAATAAATATAACTTTATTGTAATTTGTGAGTTGCCACAAACGAAACTTGCTATAGTTCCACTCTTTGTAAGAATCTTTTTCGGCCTTTGGTTTTCGGATACGTTTTATGGTGCGAACTTGCCAACCGGCTAACTCGAGTCCGACTCAGTGCTCCTTTGAAATTGATTCGTCTACTAAGATTACTAAGTCGCGAGTCGAGCCAGCTTGTCGGATACTTTGTGCGGTTGTGATCGCGCCACATACGTATATATGAGCTGAGTGTAGGATTGTCGCATATTCCTCTCGTTTTCTGTCTGCTGAGTATAATCGCGTTGTATAAACAAAGTATAAATATATATTAATGGAATGAATATTTATAGAATAAATTAATGAATTTGTAAGAGTTAATGTACTAACATTTTTCTTTGAGTGGCAAGGCAAGTTTACACGATCCGATTGGTAACTTGATCTTTTGTCTCAACATATTTAAACCGGGCTTGTATAGCCATATATTTCCTTCTCGTTTCACTCTATCTTTACACTTGAACAAGTTTGATATAGGAAAACATTAGCTCACAAAGAGCACGTGAGCCCCTCTATTATTTTTCTTTCCGTTTTTGCCCTTGGACCCAAAAACTGCTTATTTCGTCGCGGATAATTGCAAATGTAACCTCACGACGTCTCTAGACCAATTTTTGGTACAATTACACGGTAATTTCACCGCGATTAAATCAAACCCTAATTTTGCCTTTTTGGGTATTTCTGGATTGGGTAAATTAGGACACGAGGGTATTTGCTCACCAATTATTCAAACCCACTAAAACATAATAGAGATAATTTATTTTCTGTCAAAACTAAGTGATACATATTAAATAAGTGTGATTAAAATTCAAAAAGTGATCACAAAGCATATGGTGCTTTATAATTGAGATAATTATTTAAGTTAATTACGTGTTTATTTTATTTTGCTTCTATAATAAATATATTTGATATTTATTTATATCTTCAACCATATACATATTAAATTAATTGAAGTTACATATATTTAATTATACATATGCGTATAGTTAAAACAAATAATATATCAAATCAGTAATCATACCTATTTTTGTGGTTTTCCATGTATTAAACATATTTCTGGATTTATTTAATTATCTTTATTTTTAATTATTTCATTTCTTTCCTAAATTAATTTTTGTGTTAGTGTAAATTATAATTCGCTCATTGTTATCTGTGCCAAACATAATACGAGAACACATATTTTGACATTTTATATTTTTAAAAATTTTTAATTTGTAATTTATAATTTATTTATGAACATGATACTTGGCGGATTATATTTTTGTCAAGTAATAGTACGCTTTATAATTGATACCCACCTACATTAATATCAAATAGATTCTAATATAGTTCAGAAAGTCGAATTGAAGTATAATATGGAAAAATTTATGAATGTCACATAAATTATTTCCACATAAAACTTTTTTTGGGGGTCGGAGTTATAGCTGAATTTATAAGTTGTTGTGTTAATGTTAAGGGTAATCTGGATTTATTATTTTTCAAAATGATACTATTGCTGAATTAAATTTCAAAAAAGTGCTATTTTAAAAAAAAAAAAAATCATTTTTTTGCCAAAATCCTTCCTGTACGGGTTTTCCACTCTTTTTATTTTGTTTATGAAGAAGAGGCTATTTCAAATGTAGTACCGTACTATTACTTGGTTAATGTTACAAGTATATTCTCCAATTATGTTTGGACTTCAAAACAAAATCTATTATCACTGGACTCAAAAAATATCCTAATGCACACTTATGCATGAAAATAATTAATTTTACTAAATTTTTTATAAATTTTACTAGTAAGTTGATAGCATAGTGATTGTATTTTTAAGTGAACTAGAACGTACCTTTGCTCCGCTTGGGAGCTATAAAATTTGTTACTTTATAAGCAGTTTTTACAAAGAATTTATAAACATTTTTGTATGATATTTTATTTAGAAAGAAAAAATATAAATATTTGTACATTTGAATTTTTAATTTTATGTTCACGATTCGTAAGATTTTGTTGTAATTTTTTTTTAATTCATAAATATAAATTTAATGTTTATATTTTTGGAAGGGTAAATTTTATGTATTTTGACTTTTAAAAGGTTGAGTGTATTTTTTTAGATTAAAATTTATTACCTATTTGAATTTGAAAATATAATACTTATATCTTTTTGCAACTATAATTTCTAAGAGCTTGTTCCATTTTAGAGGTGAAAAAATTGACTAATTTGTAAATATTTTTTAAGTTTAAACAAATAGATGATAAATTTGAAATTTATATATTTTTTTAAGTATTGATTTCATTACATGGACTTCTGAAAGAGCAAATTTGACATTTTTAAATCTTAAGTATTAATGTGATTATTGGCAGCATATTTTGATTTTTGAAATAATAACATTAATAATTACAATTTTTTTACCCTTAAAGTAAATACACCACGGCAAATTCATAATAAAAGTTGAGATTTTTCATTCATCCAAATTATTTCATGTAAACAATATATGGGCCCTTCCTTAAAAAAAATATATGGGAACGTTAATTTAATGAAAAAAAATATCTTGGGACCCATTATTACTTGACACACTTGGACACGTGTCATCAAGACATGAGTCGACCAAAATTTTTGCCTTCATCTTCTACTTCACCTTCTTCTTCTCCTTCACCTTCCTTTCCTTCCACTTCCTCTTTCTTATTCCTATTTCATCATATTTGAAAAAAAATTCAAACATATTTCACTATAATTTTAATCAATTATTTCAAACAAATTAATTCAAACAAATCAATCAAATCAACCTAACTTCAATGAATTCAAACCTATTTTACCCTAATTTCAATTAATTCATAAAATATTAACACCAACTACTAAATCCAAACTCAAAATAAAATCAAATCAATTACCTCTCTTTTCTTCTTCCTCCTATTTCCTCCTTTCTCCTTTAATCTCCACCAATTTTTTATTTTTTTGGCAAGATTTATCACTAAAAATCGCCCCCAAATCCCCTTTCTTTTGAACTGTCAGGTTTAATGGTTTGAATGGTTTTAACGGGTTGAAGAAAGGGGTCTGTTTAATATACTATAAGTCTGTTCCACCACTAGTAGTGGTGGAACAGGCTAATAGTTTTTTTTTTTGAGTTTAACGGGTTGAAATGGAGTCTGTTTAATGTAATATAAGTCTGTTCCGCCACTTATAGTGACGGAACAAGCTAAATTTCTCTTGTTCCGTCATAGGCACTTGCGGAACATGATATATTTTTTTGCGTTTTTTCAGTCAGAGAGCAAAAAATATTTTTGCCTGTTCTAGTGGCGGAACAAGAGAAATTTGCACCTAGAACAAGCTAATTATTCAATTTTTAAGCTAATTGTCCATCCATGAGCCATGTTTTAACTGCTAGTGTGACAAAAAAAATAATTTAACATGTTCCGCCACTACTAGTGGCGGAACAAGGTTTTTTATACTAATTAATCATGTTTAGCCCATCAAATGAGCCGATTTTGACAAAACTGAAAATGAACATATTCCGCCACTATTAGTGCTGGATCAAAGTGTGTTCCGCCATTGAGAGTGACGGAAATGATAGTCACCCCTTTATTTTCAAAACAGCAGCAAATATTTCATTATTTTCCAAAAAAAATGATATATAAAAAAAACTGAATAACTGGGAATTGAAATTTCGGTTTTGATGAATTTAACTTCATTTCCTACAAGCTCAAGAAAAATTACCTAAGCACAACAAACGCTGATTCAGAACAGTACTATTACAAAAGTAAACCTCTAAAAAAAAAAGGCGTCAAACGGTGATGGCGTCCACTTATTTGAGGGACAACATGTTCGCCGGCCATGCCGTAGCCGGCGCCGGCGCCGCCTCCTTCGCCACGTCACTCACTCATCCAATTGACACTCTTAAAACCCTTCACCAGGTGCTAAACCCCTAATCATCTATCTCTTGCATGCTGGATCACTCACTATAACAACAGTCAAATAATCACATCGATTGATCCATTTCCCAGATCGCAGCTGGTCCTAAGAAGAAATTAAGTCTCTCTCAGGTCGTCAGTCAGGTCAAATCCGTCTCTGGACTCACAGGTGGGCATAATTAATCAGCCATTTAATTCATTGTTATACTTACTCGATCTTTAGCTTTATACTTTCACTTTTCAGTAAACCAAACTCTCTGAATTCATATAATCTCTTACAACAGCACCAAACATTCCATTATTCGCATAATCAATGATCTCACTATACTTCTCTAGGTCTTTATAACGGAATCGGATGGTCAACATTCAGCAAAATTGCCGGACTCGGTGCTCGGTTCAGCACCTACGAAATCCTCACTGCTTTCTACAAAGGCACTTTCACTTTTCCCTACATACACTTCAAATAACCACATACATCTAACCAAACCACATAATTCACACATTTCTCTCTTCGACAGATGGCAGAGACGACAACTATGTATACGTCTCAGAATCCATGCTAGCCGGCATAACATCCGGCGCAGTCGAAAACCTCACATCCACCCCATTCGAGCTCCTCAAAACCCGCCACCAGATCTCCTCATCCTCCCCCCACCGCCCCCAAACTCCCTCCCCAAAACCCTAAACCTCCTCTCCACCCTCTCCTTCAAAACCCTAAACCTCCCAACCCCCCTCAAGTCGTACCCGTGGATGCGGACCGGGTCAGGCCGGCCCCCGCTCGCGTCAGAAGTCAAAGGGTTGACCGAGGTGGTCGCGTTGGAGGGGTTTAGTGGAATGTGGAGGGGGATTAGAGCGGGGTTTTATAGGGACTGTGTTTTTGGCGGGGTGTTTTTCGCCACCTGGCAGTTTGTGCACGAGGGAATGCTCACTTGGAGATCCCTCGACATGAATCCGCCCCCAAAGTTAGTTATCTTTTTTTATTTCTCAAAAAAATGCAAAGTAATATAGGGGCAAAATAGTCATTTAATAAATTACCGGGGCGAAATTTGCATTTAAAAAATGAATACCGGTGTTAGATACTTCCGTTAAGCCAGAGACTAATCATGCACAATTCCATAAAGTACTGGGACCAAAAGCTTTAAAGTTTAAACCACTAATGCAAGGATTAAGTCATACCATTAAAGTACATGGACTGTCAGTGCATCCCTTCATTTATTTATTTATTTATTTTTTTTATGATTTTTTTTAGAAAACTTGAGGATGCAGGCCCAGTATCGCCACTTGGATCGAGTCTGGCAGCCGGTTTTTCTGCAATAATAGCTGCTGCCACGTCACATTCATTCGACACAGCTAAAGTTCGTTCACAATGCATTGTCATACCTAAGGTAAAATAAATAAATAAATTATGGGAAAGTTGCAAAAGAGCCCCTGCATTATGCCTAAATTGTAAAGAAAAAAAATCCACGTGTTATTGATAATTGCAAAAATCCTCTCCATTATTGAGAAATTTGAAAAATAGTTGCTACTGTTAGTTAAGGTTTAACATCTTTAGATTACTCTCTCTAAATTAATACTTTTCCTAATAAAATCAACTTTTAAGCATTTCATCTTCTAACAGTACGGATTTTTTGAATTTCTCAAGAATGGAAGGGCTTTTTTTCAATTATCAATGCACAGAGGCTTTTTTGCAATTCAGGCATAAACTAGGGGCTGTTTAGCAAATTTCCCATAAATAAATTTATAATTACTATTATGTATATACTTCCATATTATTAGTATGTATAAACTTCCATATTATGTATATAGTAGGTTTTTTTTTGTGCAAACTTCTCATAAATAAATTAGTTAATGTTTTCATTTACCAACTATATTACTTATAAATCTCCCTATTATTATTATTTTGTTCTGTGAAGTATATAACGATGGAGAGGAAAATGCTGAGATGGAAAAAGGTCGGGAACTGGATAGAGAGAGTGACGGGGATGTCTCCCGTGGACAGGCATATCATGTTCAGAGGCATTTGGTTGAGAATGGCGCGGAGCGGAATTGCTTCTTTTGCGCTCGTCAGCAGTTATTACTTGGCCATTGATTATATTTTATAATGAGTTAAGAGAGGTGTGTATGTCATGTGATTTCATTTGTTGGTTATTTGAAGTTTCGGATATGGCTCTTGGAGATGGTGGGTTGAAGCTGTCATATTGTATACTTTCTTACATTTTTATAATTTTTTTTGTTTGAAAATTTTGCAAGATAGATATATTAGGTTAAATGATCTTTAAGCTTCCTGGAAAGCTGGCAATTTACATTGTTAAGATTTCTTGTATTACAATAGTCCAGTTAATACAGGTATTGTTATTGTAGTCATTAACTACATGAGGGAAATCCCTAACTTAAAAGAAAGCCTATTAAAAATTAAGTTGTTTTATCTCTACTTTAGAGCCTTTAATCTTTATATAGGTTTAGGCATATTTTCAGCCTGATTGAGAAAAGTACAGTCGAGAACTTGAATGATTATATATGGATGGTGAATCAGAGAAGTTAATTTCTTGTATGTTTCATATTTATCTTCAGGAGAGTTTTGATGTATGGGTGATTGTTGTGATAAATATATGGACTGACTTTTAACCTTCCGCAAATTGGGGCTCCCTGGTTCCCAACCAACGAGAGTGCGCTACGTGTCGCGGAAATGAGAGTCATTTAAAAATTATCGGTGCTCCCGATTAAATGGACTTCGGATCTTCCATATTTGCTGAAAGGATTAAGAACTCTCAAAATGCCTACCATGAAGTTAAATATATAATTGCTCTTTTTGTAGCTTCCTATGACTTCCATTGAATTTCTCGTATAAGGTATATTGTTGGGAACGTAAAAGTATAATGTTTATAATCTAATATATGTTATTGTGATATAAAAGTATATTACATCTTTTTGGCACAGAGATTTCTTCATTAGTTTAATCTTCTAGGTCTAAATTGACATCTTATACAGGAAAAACCATGATGAGAGATAAAAGATATATTATTGTGAATATAAAAGTATAATGTTTAAAATATAAGGTATATTATGGAAATATAAAGATATAATATTAGAATTTAAGATATATTGTTGTGAATATAAAAGTCTAATATAAACCAAAATAAAACTACGAAATTTTAGGCTGAAAGATATGAGAGCTCGGAAGCCAACAATATGGGTTGGTTGAAACTTTTGACTGAAATATATTGGAGCCACTACAAGCTAATAGAAAAATATTCAAATGTATAGGGTGGCTCTCAGTTTTGGTTATCATTTTATTGGGAGCCATTATAAGCTAAATAAAATGGGAGCTCCAAATCTTTTTCCTAAATATATAAATGGAGTGGAATCGCTTCTTTTGCATTTGTCAGCACTTACTATTTGGCCATGGATTATCTTTTATAAGTTACTAGCCTCCCCGTGGTAATCCTAAATTAATGAATCATTTAGTCGATTACATAAGAGCTAACTTTATATTATTTTATTTGCTTTTTATTTTTCAAGTATTGTTTGTAAATTAACTAGTTTTATTTTAAAATGATAATATATAACCAATGTTGCAAATAGTGTTTAGCGGTGTGTTGCGTTTAGGATTTTCATGTAGCGAATTGCATATAGCGCAGATGTTGCGGAGTTATATTTTTATAGCGGATAATATGTATAAATAGTTTTTTCCTATACACAACTACATAATATATATCACTACAAAATCTAAAATAAGAAATATGCAACAATAAAATATGATTAATATTAAAATATTAATAATAAAAGTTTGAAATGTTCTTGTCAAAAGTTACGTGTCCAAAATCAAAATATGATTAATATTAAAATATTAAATTACAACATATTATTAAAATATTAAATTACAACATATCTATCCATTAAAAAAAAATCCATTAAAAAAATAATCCATTAAAAAAGATCCATCAAAAACGCTATTCAGACCGCTACACCACAACATACACACGCAACACCGCTATTGCGGACCGTTTCACGGCTAAATCATCGAAAAATATTACACCGCAACAAAACCGCTGCGCGTAACATTTAGCTTGAAGAAACCGCTATAGCGCCGTTACAGACTGCTATTTGTAACACTGTATATAACTAAGATTGTGTTTACATGACATGTATTTTTAAAATGTTGTGCAAATTGATCTTGAAATATATTCAAATTAGAGTACTATGTACTTTATTAGCTTTGTAAATATTAACATATATTTTTAAGTGTTGAGGCTTGGTGTGCATTATATATCAATTTGAAGCAGAAGTTCCGAAAATGAAGGCCTCCCTTCACTCTATAAATAGTAGGGAGGCAACCCCACTCATTTTTTATCATTAACCTCTTTTCTTTTGATAATTTTTAGATTTTTTAACCGCAGTTTGACTGATTTAATTGACTGATCTGTTAAAACTCTTATGTGATTTTCAGATAAGAGGCATGCTCTGAGATAGCACTTCAACTCTTACCTCATCACGGAGCAAAAAATACCTACATATGTGATGAGCCGAAACACTTTTTCTACTGTGAGATAATGTTGACCTTCCTGAAGATCTGGCAATTTCAACTCATTTTGTTGCCAGGCTCTGAAATTCCTCTTCTGGAATTCATAATTAATTTCAGTTTTACTACGTAAGTGATCGGCCAAATTCATATTTATATTTTAGTATCATATTTACTTTATTTGTATCTTTTTTTCAGCACTTTTTATGTTATTTCAAGTTTATTTTATTAGAATTCAGTTACTGCTAATGTTTGTCTTCAATTTCAGGAAAGAAGCACTTTTGGGCCAAATAGAGCTTAAAAGGAATAATTTGGAGCTACATAAAGAAGGAGCCGAAGTTGGATCATGGACCAGACCTTTGGGCCCGGTCTTCATTACCGCAACCGCGGTGGCTATCGCAGAAACCGCGGGTCGTTGCCCAGCAGCGGTCAAGGTGAAGGGCGTTGCGTTCAAATTTGGAAGGCGGTGAATGATTCTTCTGGAATGACGCATATTTAGCATTCTATCTCTAATTATGTGGAAAAAACTTCGCATATTTAGCATTCTATCTCTAATTATGTGGAAAAAACTTACTCCTTTGATCCCAACGGCCGATTCTAAGATCGCAAAATTATCATAGTTTGTAGTAGGTACCGAGCTTCATTGTAAGAGAAAGACAAACAATGTTGTATTATTTTATGTATCACTTTATTTATCTTTTGGATTTAGTTATGTACTCTCGTAACTAAACCCCTTTCTAGGGTAGAGTTCGAGTAGTAGTAACAACATTTTTTTAATCTCATATTTGCTTATGTTGTTTACGTCTTGAACTTAGTATTTTATTTTGTGCTTTTTCAATGCAACCCGAGACATATCTGGTATATACAGGTCAGCGGAAAAATAAGTCGGAAGAAACCACGTCTCTAAGTCTAGACTTAGTGCCTTGGTGTTAGACCGCGTAGTAAAAACTGGCGGGCAGGTGTCAAATTACTTTTCCCGTCAAGACTGAGACCCTGGAGGTGGAACCCTGCCGATTCGAACAACAAAACAGAACTTGGTAAAGTGAGTACAGGTGTGCCGTTCTACTTTGGGGCTGAGTCAAGGAGTTAGGAGGACCAGAAGGCATGCTTGAGGAGGATTAAGTTAGAGCCCCTCCGCACAAGGATAAATGAGAGACCCTTGTGTTACAAGCAAGAAGTTCAACGATTGTTGGTTGGAGTAGAAAGAACTTCCCCATAACACATCACGGCTCTCGATTCCAGAACTGTCTGAGGATAAGTGGAAGCTCTCTAGACGACAGAGAACTAGAGCAAGACAGATGTCAAATCCGTCGCACAAGGAGGGACCCCCTACTAAGTAGAAACAAGAACAACACCGACAAAGACGAGAGAAATTACACAGAGATCTACGAAAGAGCTTGATCACTAAATTCTCTTTTACAAACTTAAGACTACCTACTACCGCGGACGAGGATCGTGACAGCCTAGTCCACGACCAGATAAGCGGCCACTTTACTTTATTTTTATTTCAAAAACCAAAACCAATTAACAATTTAATATGAACTTCATTAAATAAAACTAAAAATATCTACTCCTCCCTGTGGATTCGACACCCAAAGTACTATGTGTAGATCATGCACTTGCGATTGAAACTAAGTAGTTTAGGGTAATTTGGAAAGCTAATTTATTATAAACCATCATCAAACACCAAGTTTTTCTGGCGCCGTTGTCAGGGAGGCAAGCTAGATAATTTTAGATTCTTGAGGGATCGAATATTTATTTTTCTATTTTTACTTTTATTTTTCTTTTTATTTTCTCAGGACAGGACGCTAGCCGAATCAGTACTCAAATACCCGCTACGAAGTAGAACGAATAAATCAGCGAGCGTTCAAGATCTGGCAGCGACTGCGGCAGAAGAAACCGCGCCCCGCCAACGGTAAATCCTACCACTACCGAGGAGATTCTGTATACATCCGCTGCAGACCCAGCAGCTAACGAGGGAGAAAACGCACGACCGCGGTAAATCCTACCTTTACCGAAGGTACACCAACCCAGATTGAGGTACCAACCGAGATGACGAACAACACGAACACCTTGACAAATGATGGCACTCAAACCCGAGTTAAGGCACTGGGAGAGCATGCAGCATCTGATGCTGGATTGGTTCGGTCTTCTATCAAAGCACTGACCATCAAAGTGAACAACTTCAAGCTTAAACCCGCTCTTCTCAGCATGATCCAGCATAACCAGTTCGGAGGAAGCCGTACCGGTGAACCAAAGTTACATCTACAAATCTTCTAGATTATCGCGACACACTTCAACAATTGTGTAACCCCAGATACGATCCGACTTGAGCTTTTCTCGTTCTCTCTGTGAGATAGAGCCCTAGCATGGCTCAGGTCACTACCAGATGAATATGTAGAAACGTGGGATCGATTATCTCAAGCATTCTTGGTGAACTTACTTCCCGCCAAGTCGATCAGCCCAAATTCGACAAGAAATCACCACATTCAAATAAAGACCTGACGAAAACCTCTTCGAAACCTGGGAGAGAATTGATAAGTCATTAATTATACACATTTTATACCCTATAAATATATGATATTGCACCATTATAAGTGTTAATATGCTATTTATATGGATAATAATCATAACTCGAATGTTGATACTACTAATGAGATGTTTATGTGATTTCAGGTGCAATTTAGATGGAGCATAACTTGGGGAAAAGAAGTTGGAGCACAAGAGAGAGATAATAATCAAGACTCGGACCTGCCGACATAGTTGCAGTATTTCGGCCATAACTCACAATCTGGGCCTCCTCTAGATGCATACTATATACCGTTGGAAAGAAGAGAACAAAGCCCACAATTCATTCTTTATCACCAGAGCCCAATTCCGAAGTCTACATGACCCAAATTGACCATATTCTGGACAGATCTTTCATGCACTTTGCATGCACTCTTCATGCCTTTGCCATGCTTCCTTCACACTCTTTGCATGGAGCTTCATTCATCCCTCATGATCACCTTTTGAGAGGGTTATATAACCAGGTGCAAGGCATCCATTCTAATCAACCTTTTAAACTTCATAATTCTCTCTCTTGGAGTTGGGCAAGTCAAGCAAGCTTCACCCTTCCATCCACGCTTCATTAATGGGTTCTATCATTATTTTATTTTCTTTATTTTCCATGTATTTCGAGTAAGCCCTTCGAGGCAGAGTTAGTGTTTATGTTTTTGTGTTGTCACTTTTGAGACCATTAATAATGAATTTCATTTGAACGGTTATATTCTGTTTTTATTTACTTATTATCTTTCATGTTCAATGAATTGTTTTAAGTTTATTTCGGTCAATTCTATGTTCAATAGTAATTAACAAGGGCCACAAAATTCCTATGGTTGCTTTGCTCAATAGCCTCCATTAGAATTTGAATAATAGCCAAGTGCAAATAACTCACAACGATCTAAACAGTTCTGAACAAGCTCATTGTTTAGGAGGTTTTGATTTGTTTAAATAACCAATGATTTCTATTGAATTGGTTATGATATTCAAGTAGGTTAGTGTTTTTATTTATGAGCTCATCTAAACTAAAACCCTATCTTTTTGTTTGAGTTATTTATCGGTTAGAGCTCATCTTACTGCACTTAAGAGATTAATTCCAAATTCATTATTATAGTCAAGGATAAAGTTACACACGAATTCACTACACAAAACTATGCCTCATTTCACAAAACCACCACATCTTTTAGTATTTACTTTAAGTTTTCTCTTTATTTGTTACTTTCATTTTGTTGCAATCAACCAATCAACAACCCCCCCCAATTGTGTGTCTTGTTTTAGGTCTTGTGTTTGGTTTTATTTACGGTCTTGGTTTCTCTTTCTTTTAGTTTTCTATTTTTGTTGAGTCCATTTTCATTAGAGAAGTAATCTTTTTACCTGGTTTAGTCTAAATAGCTCTCTGTGGTTCGACCCCTACTTCCACTGTCTACTTTATTGTAGTTAAGTCTAGGGTTACAAATTTCTTTAGGTAAGCGTAAAACGACTGCAAAAATACTTCTTATCAAAATGGCGCCGTTGCCGGGGAGCTAGCAACACGACTAGTCTAGGACAATATTCACACTTCTCTTGTGTAGTACGGTAGTCTGCTTTTGTGTCAGAGTAAACCAAATTCGTTTTACTTTTTGTCAGTCACATTTTTTTTTACTTTTTGTCAGAGTCATACTTTCGTTACCTTTGTTATCTTTTTCACTTTTTGTCAGAGTCAGTCATACTATTTATTTTCACTTTGAGTCTGCATTACTTGCATTCACTAATTCTCTCTCTTACACTTGATTCCAGTTCATGAAAGCTACTCGTAGTTCTAATCTTCCACTTGCACCATTAGATCCGGAGATTGAGAGAACACACCTGGAGCGAAGAAAAGCAATTCCGGAAGCAACGAAATCAGCCGAAGAAACTGAGAAGGTGGAGAACTTGGACAGCGAAAGCGAACCTCCTACTCCACCAGCTCCTCCTCACGCTACAAGAGGTAACACTACGGTCATGGCTAATTTTGAGGATAGGACACTTAGGGACTTGTCTACCTTTGATTTTGCTACCAACCAGTATGGTATTGTATTACCACCGGTCCCAAATTTTAAGATCCATACGGGTCTTCTTCAATTATTACCGACTTTCAATGGGAGCGCCGGAGAGGATCCGCACTCTCACATGCGGGAGTTCAACCATATCACCGCAACAATGATGCCGGCAGAGATCGAAGATGAAGGTCCTTACAAGCTGCGACTTGTTTTCATACGGTCTTCGAGGACCAAAGAAAGGACCGGGTACTACCATCTAGCACCTTTTCCAACAACTTGGGTAGAACTTCAAAAGTTGTTTCTAGACAAGTATTTTCCTGTCTCTCTTACCGCTTCTATTAGGAAGCAGATTTGTAGTATTCAACAAGAAGTAGGGGAAACCCTCTACGAGTACTACGATCGCTTCCAGAAGTTGTGTGCAAAATGTCCCAACCATCAAGTCCCAGAGAATCTCTTGATTCAACACTTGTATGATGGGATGCTTCAAGAGACTAGGGATAATGTAGATTACGCTAGTGGGGGTGCTTTCATAGATAAAACCTGTTAGGCAAGCACGAACCTTGATAGAAACCATGGCAAAAAATGCCCAATCTAGTAGAACCGGATCTCGACTTAGGGGAGTTAGTGAGATTAGAGACTGTGATTTGGAGAAGCGAGTGAATGGTATGGACGCCAAATTAGATAGCTTGGCTAATATGATGGCGTCATTCATGGGAACCAAAATGGAAGTAAAAGCATGCGGTGCTTGTACTCGAAAGGACACACCATCGATGCGTGCCCAACACTCCATGATGGGGAGAAAGTCACGTCCACACGCCTTGCGGCATCTTCAAGCTAAACCAACACGGAAATTCAAATGGGGGTCAAAACCGTAATTATGATCCCTATTCCAAAACGTACAACCCTGGATGGCGTGATCACCCAAACTTCAGATGGCGTGACCCAGGAAACCCACAACAACCTCCTCAAATCCATAATCAAAATTCTTCTTCTTCTTCACCTCCAATTGACCCTGCTTTGAAAAGTCTTTCTGACATTGTGTCCTCCTTGGCCACATCAACTACTTCTTTTCAGAAGGATACAAAAAGTGCCCTAACACATCTGGGCACCCAAATTGCTCAAATATCCTCTGAATTAAACCAGTAAAAAACTCAGGAGTCCTCACAACTTCCTTCTCAAACTCTCAACCCCCGTGAGAATGCATGTGCTATCACCTTAAGAAGTGGGAAAGAAATAGAAGGGAGTAAGGGAAACATGAACGGTGAAGGAGAGATTGAAGTAATTAAGCCGGAATCCGAGAAGATGAAAGAAAAGCCCAAGGAAATACCACCTTATAAACCTAGAGCCCCTTTTCCTAGCCGTCTAGTGGTTAACACTAAAAAGGATGAGGCAGAGAGAGATATCCTAGAGGTTTTCAAGAAAGTGGAAATAAATATTCCACTACTCGATTACATTCGTAGATTCCCTCGCTATGCGAAATTTCTCAAGGACTTGTGTACAAATAAGAGAAAGCTAAATGGTCATGAGAGAGTAACAATGAGTGAGAATGTCTCTGCGGTTATTCGCAAGAAGCTTCCAGAGAAGCAAAAAGACCCCTGGCATGTTTGCCATTCCTTGCAAGCATTGGGCACCTTGAATTTGCTCGGTGCATGCTTGATCTTGGGGCATCTATCAATGTCATGCCCTTTTCTATCTATTCTTCCCTCGGTTTAGGACCTTTGAAAAAGACCGGGGTGATCCTTCAACTAGCCGATCGTTCTCTACTTTGTGCCGAGGAGGGAGTTATAGAGGATGTCCTGGTTAAGGTCAATGGCCTTATCTTCCCCGCGGATTTCTATATTCTCGCGTATGGATGAGTCCGATAGCTCACCGAGTTCGACTCCCATTCTTCCGGGAAGACCCTTCCTTAAAACCGCCCGCACCAAGATTGATGTGCACAATGGCACTCTTTCTATGGAATTTGACGGAGAGAACATCTCTTTCAACATCTTTGATGCTATCAAGCATCCTTCGACGGGAATGTATCCGCTATTTGCACCATCGACCCGGTTGATGAGTGTGTCGACAACTTCTCCTCTTTTGAGTTCATAGATCCGCTCGAGACCATTCTTGATCTCTCTCCGGATGAGCAGGACCTTCTTCAAAGTCTATCTCGCCTTGGCCATTGGAGAGGCTTCTTCCTCTTCTTCTTCTCCTCCCTTGATAGACTTGAAACCCTCTCTTGAGCCCACCAAACCTTCCATTGTGAATCCCCCTCTCTTGACCTAAAACCTCTACCAGCTCATCTCAAGTACGCATACTTGGGTAAAGGAGACACTCTTCCAAGTGATCATCTCTAGTAGCCTCACCGCTACTCGGGAAGAGAAGTTAGTTAATGTCTTGAGGGACCACAAGACTGCGATTGGATGGACTCGGGCCGATATTAAGGGAATCGGCCCTTCTACGTGTATGCATCGTATATTGTTGGAGGATGGATCTAAACCATCCCGTGAGCCTCGGCGTAGGCTAAATCCTCCAATGATGGAAGTGGTCAAGAAGGAAATCATCAAACTCCTTGATGCGGGAATCATATACCCTATCTCTCGATTCACAATGGGTGTCACCAATCCATGTGGTGCCCAAGAAAACCGGTATTACGATAATTGAGAATCGGGATGGTGAAAAAGTTCCTACGAGAGCACAAAATGGATGGCGAGTATGCATTGATTATCGCAAATTAAACACCGCCACCCGGAAAGACCATTTCCCCCTTCCTTTCATTGACCCGGATGCTCGAGCGCCTTGTTGGGCGCCACCATTCTCGCTTCTTAGATGGCTTCTCTGGTTACTTTCAAATAGCCATCGCTCCCGAGGATCAAGAAAAGACCACCTTCACGTGCCCTTTTGGCACCTTTGCCTATAGGCGCATGCCCTTTGGGTTGTGTAACGCACCCGGTACATTTCAGAGATGTATGATGTCCATCTTCTCCTGATTATGTCACCCGAATTATTGAGGTTTTCATGGATGATTTCACCGTCTATGGTGATTCATTCGATGACTCGCCCGGGAAACCTAAAGAAGATTCTTCAAAGGTGCGTAGAGACCGATCTCGTGTCGAATTATGAGAAATGTCATTTCATGGTAGATCGGGGCATAGTCCTAGGCCATGTGGTTTCCTCTCGGGGTCTTGAAGTGGATAAAGCCAAGATCGATGTCATTAGATCCCTTCCGTACCCAACCAGTGTGAAGGACATTCGATCATTTCTCGGTCATGCCGGATTTTACAGGGCGTTTCATTAAAGATTTCTCAAAAACCGCTCAACCTCTTTGTCTTCTTCTCCAAAAAGAGGCTTCTTTTGAGTTCAATGAGAAATGCAAAGCGGCGTTCGACCTTCTCAAGGCGAAACTATGTTCTCGCCCCCATCATTAAAGCTCCCGACCGGAATCTACCTTTCGAGATTATGTGCGATGCGAGTGATAGGGCAGTTGGAGCTGTTCTTGGGCAGCGGGATGGGCGAGAACCCCATGTTATCTCTTATGCCTCCAGGACCTTAGACGATGCTCGGTGCAACTATACAACTACGAAAAAAGAGCTGCTAGCCATTGTTTTTGCACTAGAGAAATTTAGGTCCTATCTCTTAGGGGTTAAGGTGATTATATACTCTGACCATGCCGCGTTGAGGCATCTTTTCAAGAAGAAGGAATCCAAGCCGAGACTTCTTCGTTGGATATTGTTGCTCCAGGAGTTCGACTTGGAGATTAGAGATAAACGAGGATCAGAGAATCTAGTTGCAGATCACCTTAGCCGCCTTCCTATGAGTCTTGAGGAGGGTACCCCAATATCGGAGTTTTTCCCTGAAGAATATCTCTATGCCGTGCAAAGCTATACACCATGGTATGCCGATATAGTGAATTACTTGGTGGCTAAAGACCTACCGAGAGGATCTTACGCGTGCACGGGCCGATAGAATCCGGTATGATTCCCGATTTTATATTTGGGATGAGCCTTACCTCTTTCGGATTTGCGCGGATCGATTATTCGGAGATGTATACCCGATAATGAGGTTAGATCCGTTCTTGAGTTTTGTCACTCTCGGAGTGTGAAGGACACTTTGGCGCTAAGCGGACAGCTCATAAGGTCCTTGAGTGTGGTTTCTTCGGCCCACTCTACATAAGGATGCTTACTTCTTCGTGAAGTCATGTGAGCGATGCCGAGAACGGGAGGACTAACCAAGAGAGACGAGATGCCGATGAAGTATATTCTTGCATGTGAGGTTTTTGAAGTGTGGGGTATCGACTTTATGGGACCTTTCCCTCCCTCATATGGCTTTGAGTATATCCTCCTAGCGATCGATTATGTCTCAAAGTGGGTTGAAGCCAAGACCACAAAACGGGCAGATGCAAAAACAGTCGTGGATTTTGTCAAGGACCAGATCTTTAGTAGGTTTGGGGTCCCGAGAGTCATCATCAGTGATAGAGGAACCCATTTCTGCAACCGGAGTTTCGAGGCATTAATGAAGCAATACCATGTCACACATAAAACCTCGACAGCTTACCACCCTCAAACCAATGGCCAAGCAGAGCTTTCGAATAGGGAGATCAAGGGCGTTTTGGAAAAAGTGGTGAACCCCACCAGGAAAGACTGGAGTCTTCGGCTCAATGACGCACTCTGGGCTTACAGGACTGCGTTCAAGTCCCCTGTAGGCATGTCCCCTTATCGGCTAGTCTATGGAAAGGCTTGCCATCTTCCGGTTGAACTCGAGCACAAAGCATATTGGGCCATCAAGAAGTGCCATCTAGATTACCCAAACGATGCACTCAACCGGAAGCTGCAAATCCAAGAGTTAGAGGAGATCCGAAATGACGCGTATGAGAACTCCCGAATCTTCAAGGAGAAGACCAAGATCTATCACGATAGGAAGCTTGCCCACAAGGATTTCAAAGTGGGTGACAAGGTGTTGCTGTTTAACTCAAGACTCAAATTACACCCGGGCAAGCTACAAAGTAGGTGGATAGGGCCCTTTCTTGTGACCAAATTGTTCGATTATGGTGCAGCAGAAATTCAGGGTCTGGATTCCGGGAAAGTCTTCAAGGTCAACGGGCACCGGCTGAAGCGGTTTCATGAGAGTTTCGATGCGAGCTGGATTGACATTCACGAGCTTGGCGAGCCAGCATCCACTGCTTGAGGAGATGGAAACGTCGGGCCAACGACGTTAAAAAGAGGCGCTACTGGGAGGCAACCCTGCGAATAAAGGTTGTGTTTTTCTTTGTTTATTTTCTTTTTCTTGCATTGCATCACAACTTTGTGCTTAACTTTACTCGAGGATGAGTAAAAGTTTAAGTGTGGGGTGGAGTCTTTATTGCATGTTAGGTAGTTAAAAAATAAAAAAATAAAAAAATAAAAAAAATAATAATAAAAACCCATTTTTAAGCCTCAAATAAATAAAAAATGCCCAATTAAAAATCAAAAAAGATTGAGAGAGAACTGTAACTTGTATTGAATAATGTGGTGGAACTTGTTTGGACTCAAAAGGATCATATAGACCAGTTCAAGAAGAATTGAGGTCGTTGGTTTAGGGATCTTTTGTCACTGGTGAACTCGATTTGTTGTTTGAGTGCCAATAATTTAGAGATTTGCGCGAGAAATTATGTGAGGACTTACCATTGGACCGTGACCCGGAACTCAAGTTGTTTATAGTATAATATCCATAATAACCCACTATATCATCTCGTATATATATAAATAATATCCAAGTCTATTAGCTTCTAAAGTCACTTTGTTGCTTGGTTTTGGAGAAGGAGGGTTAGGCATTATATAAGAAGATTGGGGACGGGAAGTAGAGGTTAGTGTCAGAAGTTGAGGGCTTATGTGTAGTGGATGAGCTTTGTGCACCGAGTGTATTCGTGAGGAGATGCATCTTAGAGACAAAGGCAAGTTAGGCCCTTATAATTCTAATAGATTTGAGTCACAATCTTAAAAAAAAATAAAATAAAAAAAAATAAAAAACTACAAAAAATAAATAAAATAAATAAATAAAATAAATAAAATAAATAAATAAAAAAAAAAAAAAAAAAAGATTGCATGACTCAAACTTGTTCCCCTCGTACATGGCCTAAACCTTAGTTTACCCGATTTGTGAGAAAGAGTGGATCCCAGTCATACATCTCAGGCCAGCAGTTAGGTTGACACATTTTGGGCCAGATGACTGAAGGTGCTAGGAGGTATGCACATTAGGAGGTTCATTATTCCAAGAAGATAGAGGTATAGGCGATATCTTTTCGGAGAGTAGAGGCATGAGTTTAGAAAACCAAGTGACAATTTGACCGAAAGTGGCGAAGTAGACAAACAAACCAATTATGTAGTATATACATATATGTATTATCCACAAAATTCCATCATATTCCACCAAACATAACTTGAGAATTCCCCTCACGACCAAGGTAGGAAATCATGATTCATTTGAGAATTGAGAGTTATTATGAGAGACACTCCATATATTCCATATTCATATTCCACTATACAAAAAGAGAGTGAGTGCGAGTTTCACCAAAGTGCATGGAATCCTACACAAGGGACCAAAGATCATTATTGGCTGGTATATAAGTGAAGAGCGAGTCAAAAATATGGGACCCATCTTACCAATGCAAGTTACAATGTTTGCTCGAGGACGATCAAATGTTTAAGTGTGGGGTGATTTGATAAGTCATTAATTATACACATTTTATACCCTATAAATATATGATATTGCACCATTATAAGTGTTAATATGCTATTTATATGGATAATAATCATAACTCGAATGTTGATACTACTAATGAGATGTTTATGTGATTTCAGGTGCAATTTAGATGGAGCATAACTTGGGGAAAAGAAGTTGGAGCACAAGAGAGAGATAATAATCAAGACTCGGACCTGCCGACACAGTTGCAGTATTTCGGCCATAACTCACAATCTGGGCCTTCTCTAGATGCATACTATATACCGTTGGAAAGAAGAGAACAAAGCCCACAATTCATTCTTTATAACCAGAGCCCAATTCCGAATTATACATGACCCAAATTGACCATCTTCTGGACAGATCTTTCATGCACTTTGCATGCACTCTTCATGCCTTTGCCATGCTTCCTTCACACTCTTTGCATGGAGCTTCATTCATCCCTCATGATCACCTTTTGAGAGGGTTATATAACCAGGTGCAAGGCATCCATTCTAATCAACCTTTTAAACTTCATAATTCTCTCTCTTGGAGTTGGGCAAGTCAAGCAAGCTTCACCCTTCCATCCACGCTTCATTAATGGGTTCTATCATTATTTTATTTTCTTTATTTTCCATTTATTTCGAGTAAGCCCTTCGAGGCATAGTTAGTGTTTATGTTTTTGTGTTGTAACTTTTGAGACCATTAATAATGAATTTCATTTGAACGGTTATATTCTGTTTTTATTTACTTATTATCTTTCATGTTCAATGAATTGTTTTAAGTTTATTTCGGTCAATTCTATGTTCAATAGTAATTAACAAGGGCCACAAAATTCCTATGGTTGCTTTGCTCAATAGCCTCCATTAGAATTTGAATAATAGTCAAGTGCAAATAACTCACAACGATCTAAACAGTTCTGAACAAGCTCATTGTTTAGGAGGTTTTGATTTGTTTAAATAACCAATGATTTCTATTGAATTGGTTATGATATTCAAGTAGGTTAGTGTTTTTATTTATGAGCTCATCTAAACTAAAACCCTATCTTTTTGTTTGAGTTATTTATCGGTTAGAGCTCATCTTACTGCACTTAAGAGATTAATTCCAAATTCATTATTATAGTCAAGGATAAAGTTACACACGAATTCACTACACAAAACTATGCCTCATTTCACAAAACCACCACATCTTTTAGTATTTACTTTAAGTTTTCTCTTTATTTGTTACTTTCATTTTGTTGCAATCAACCAATCAACAACCCCCCCCAATTGTGTGTCTTGTTTTAGGTCTTGTGTTTGGTTTTATTTACGGTCTTGGTTTCTCTTTCTTTTAGTTTTCTATTTTTGTTGAGTCCATTTTCATTAGAGAAGTAATCTTTTTACCTGGTTTAGTCTAAATAGCTCTCTGTGGTTCGACCCCTACTTCCACTGTCTACTTTATTGTAGTTAAGTCTAGGGTTACAAATTTCTTTAGGTAAGCGTAAAACGACTGCAAAAATACTTCTTATCAAGAATCAAAGACCAACTCCGATCATGTCCTCATCATGGATTATAGCTATGACTGTTAGTTCTAACCTTCTTCCAAGGAGTCGACTCCGTCACCAAGAGCACTCTACAGACGGCCACATGAGGAGATTTTCTGGGAAAGTTTCCCGATGAAGGCTTTGCAATAATCAAGAGCGTAGCAAGCAACAAACGGGTCGACAACTTCAAACCTTACAAGGATTTAACTTGTACACCTTGTCTTCTATGTTATGCATCTCGAATCCTTAAGGCTGCCTCATCTATATAACTTCCTTCAAATCACCATTGAAGAATGCAGTCTTCACATCCATTTGGTGCAATTCCAAATGTAGATGTGCAACTAAAGCCAACAACATCTTGATTAGTAAATAATGCCACTAGAAAATATGTCTTTTGATAATCCACACCCTCAACATGGGGACTTGTCTATCATATCATCTGGCTTTAGTTTTTGTTTACATGCCCATTTAAAATCAATTGCCTTCCTACCAGTCGGGAGTTCACTTAATCCCCTATTTGATTCTTTATAATTGACTTGATATATTCCTTCATGATATCCAATAATGAATCGGGTTCCTGCGACTTAATCACATCTAAATAACTTAAAGAATCTAATTGATCCAATGCATCCGCACTAAGTACAACATATGCAGTTGTAAACTTCAAAATAACCTAGATATGATGACGCATTCTTGGTTCTCCTATTTCTCAAAGTAGGATGACCACATAGTCATACAATGTTCTCTTGAATGTCCTGAGATTCATTAGTCACTGTAAGTGTTGCAAATAGCGGTCTGTAGCGGCGCTATAGCGGTTTTTGGAAGCTAAACGCTGTGCACAGCGGTTTTATTGCGGTGTAGCATTTTTCGACGATTTAGCAGTGAAGCGGGTGCAATAGCGGTGTTGCGTGTGTGTGTTGCAATGTAACGGTCTGAATAGAGTTTTTGATGGATTTTTTTAATGGATAAATAGTTGTATTTTAATATTTTAACATTAATCATATTTTGATTTTGGACATGTAATTTTTGACAAGAACATTTCAAATTTTTATTGTTAAACAAAAATCCTAAACGCAATACACCGCTAAACGCTATTTGCAACCTTGGTCACTATAGATTTTACAAGATCATACTTATAGAAGTCTTCTAAAATCCGTAGAGGTCTATCATCCTCTTTGACTAGTTTTTTCCATTTTAGCATTTCAAAGAACTCAGCATCCCGACTTTATATAACATTTTTGTCCCTAATACTAAAGAACTTATAACCTTTGACTTTTCAGAATAACCAATAAATCTACATTTTACAGTCTTAGAGTCTAACTTATTCCTTTATTGTTGTGGGACCAACACATGAATTTTTAGAGAAAGAAAATCATCTCATTTTTGCCCACAAGCCCTCTTTTTAGAGAGATAAGATTATTTCATTTTATCCCACAATACTGATTTTTTCGAGAAAGATAATCATCTCATTTTTGCCATAAGCCATCTTTTTAGAGAGATGAAATTATCTCATTTTATCCCGAAATTCATGATTTTTTAGAAAAAAAAATCATCTCATTTTTTCCAACAAGCTCGTCATTTTGGAGAGTTAAATTTTCTTTTTTTAAGCCAGAATTCATGATTTATTAGAGAAAGAAAATCATCTCATTTTTGTCAACAAGCCTCTCTTTTTAGAGAGAGAAAATCATCTCATTCTAGCCCACAATTAGTGATTATTTAGAAAAAAAATCACCCCATTTTTGCCAACAATCTCCTCTTTTTAGAGTGCAAAATTATCTTATTTTAGTCACACTTCATCATTATTTAGAGAAAGAAACTAATCTCATTTTAGCCTACAATTCATTCATGATGTATTTAGAGAGAAAATTGTCTCTTTTTTTTTGTCAACAATTGCTTCTTTCTAGAGAATAACATTATCTCATTTTAGCTCACAATTCGTGATTTAATTAGAGAAAGAAAATCATCTCATTTTTGCTCAGAAGCCCCTCTTTTTAGAGAGACAACATCATCTCATTTATTACCACAATTCATGATTTATATAGAGAAAGAAAATTATCTCATTTTTTACAACAAACCCCTCTTTTTAGAGAAATAAAATTACCGCATTTTATCCCACAATTCATGATTTTTTTATATATAAAAAAACCAACCCGTCTTTAGAGAGATAAAATTATCCCATTTTGCCCACAATTCATGATTTTTTAGAGAAAGAAAATTATCTCATTTTTGCCAACAAGCTCCTCTTTTTAGAGAGCTAAATTATCTCATTTTATGCCACAATCATAATTTTTTAGAGAAAGAAAATCATCTCATTTTTTCCAACAATCCCTCTTTTAAGAGAGCTAAATTATCTCATTTTAAGCCACAATCATAATTTTTTAGAGAAAGAAAATCATCTCATTTTTGCCAGAAATCCCTCTTTTTAGAGAGATAAAATTATTTCATTTTAGCCTAAAATTCATGATTTTTTAGAGAAAGAAAATCATCTTATTTTTGCCACCAAGCCATCTTTTTAGAGAGATAATATTATTTCATTTTAGTTCACAATTCATGATTTTTTTTAGAAAAAGAAAATTATCTCATTCTTGTCAATAAGCTCATCTTTTTACAGAGTTAAATTATCTTATTTTAAGCCACAATTCATGACTTATTAGAAAACGAAAATCATCTCATTTTTGTCAAGAAACCCCTCTTTTTAGAGAGATAAATTTGAAGGAATTATGCCCTAGGCCAAAGTGTTGGACTAAAGATTAGATTATGATAAACATGTTTATTTAGTTCATATATGATTAAGTGTACGGGTGACTAAAATATTTACATATATTAGATTGACCATGAATGACATTTCGGGTTCACGTTATCGAAATACGTGATTCTGATAGTAGAACTGTGAACCAACGAATGACATTCTAAACCGTCCCTAGTGATATGTGGGATGTTTATAGAGATAAACATACTTCAGGATCTACACTAGTATATTTGCAGACTGGATGATCAGGTTCTGTTGATCACGGACATAGGGATGTCAAGTCTGGAATATAGATACGTGTTAGAGAACACATACTAGACTGACCACACTATGAGAATGTGCATGGTATATGTCATTAGAGATTCTCATATGAATAGTGTGGTTGTTCATACGACCTGAGGTCACCATGGATTCCTGTATGTGGAACTGCATACTTTAATATGATCCTACGTCATCCATAATGAGATGATCATTAGGGTCATCATTAGGTATGCACTGAATCATGATGAGAAATGTGAGTGACTCTGGGCCCCCTGATGAACTAGGACTGAAGGAAATGCATGACCTTGCTCAAAGTGGATTAACATGTGTTGTTAATATCATTTTGTATTTACTCAGTCTAATTCTCGATCAGGAAAGAGACTTTGATCAAACTCAAGAATGACATACTTCCATGCCTTGTGATCAAGACATATATCGTAGAACAAAAGGAATAAGCAAATGACTATTCAGATTTGTTTATGATCGCTGATCATTTCATTTAACATGGGTAGTCATGACATCAGTCTAGAGGTTACTCATGACTTACGATCTTTAGAAGATCATTGCCAGCGTTAAATAGAACTTATACGATCACACAATGAACTCCATTCGTACGGGATGAATATGCCTCAAAACAGTTATACGTATGATGTATAAATTGGTGAACGAAATAATCAATTATTGAATAATTGATTGAACAAAACTGTATCATTCCGTTGGAAACATAATAGTTCCGTTCCCAACGGAATAGATATGGAAACTATAATAACCTTAGCTGCCAAGTATTCCGTTATGAAAATACCTATTCCGTTGGCAACAAAATAGGCGCAAATTAAGGTTTTTAGTTATGGTAACTGAGCAATCGTTCGCCTCTCTCACTAGTATAAATAGAAGGGCAGTGCCTCTCTATTAGACACACAATTCAGAAGCCTTAGAGGTCGTCCAATAGACAGAAATAGAGAGAGAGAGAGAGAGTTTTGAGTTATTTTCGGAAAGTATTTCTGGACTCGTCTAGCCGAGTCCGGTTATTCTGTGCGTCTGCAGTTCGACGTGGATACGAGTAGAGGTCTTCTGCGTTGAAGAATAGAGAAGCAAGGAGTTCATTCGAGTCGAGCTTCAGGAAGGAGGAGGTTGCACGTCAGAAAAGTTCAGAGCTACATCCGTTCTTCGTCTCGCGGATCAGGAAGATCCGTGGTATAAATTTTAATAATCAATCTCGTACTTTTATTCCCTTAACGATGATCCTAGGACGGGTTTAACCCGTCGGTTCCATTCCGCATGTAACGTACATGGCTACGGGTTACTCAACAATGGCATCAGAGCATTCGTTAAGGAAATAATCGTCAATTATATTTAAAATTTATGAAATTTAGTAAAAAAATTTTGGGGTTTTGAAAATATTATTAAAATATCACGGAAATAGTTTCTAGGAATATAATATTGGATACTATGATTTTCTAGAGTTTCGAGATATAGTTTTTTGAAATCTGATTTGGAAACGAAACTAAAAATAATAGGAAAACAAATTTTCCAGCAACATTCCATTCCCAACGGAATAGTTCCGTTGAGAACAGAAGAACGCAGGAAATTCTCAGTTTTGCAGCGCAGGTTTCGTTGAGAACGAAATAGTTCCGTTCCCAACGAAATAAGGCTGAATTTTGTGGAAGCCCTAATTTTTGTTATACATGGAATTTTTATTTAAATATAGTATGAGTCTTAGATCTGTGATTGTTATGTGATGTAATCTTGTGTGTGAATGCTTGTAATATTATTTAATATCTATGACAACCTGTGAGTTGTCCAAAGTTGTAATTATGGCTACCAGTGAATTGTCAAAAATTATAAACTACATTTTCTAGCAATAGGATAGTTAAGTAAGATATTATACCAAGACTAGACGAGGATCTTGGTGCAATCTTCGGAAGATGGCATTGGATCTTCGCACACACACAATGAAGGGTTCGTTGAAGATTCACCCGCAATATGGAGATATAATATATTAGGAACCTCATGATCACTCATGAGGAATAGGCTCGTACCATATTTGACTTGTTTCTGTAATGTTTATATTTATAAATCTAAAAACAATATCCTTCAGAATGTTAAATAAGGAAGTGCCCCCCATGTCACTGAAGCTCTCGGTACTTAGACAGTCTTCCATGTGGGTCATGCCAAAACTGAGCATATGGGGGATTGTCTTTGTAAAGGAAGGTACGCGGGAAATGGCGTCCAACATGGGTCATGCCAAAGCTGACTGTGCTGGATTCCATTTCATTGATAATCATAAATGGTTAAACTTAACTGAGCAAGCAAGTCGGACTTGGGCTCAGGGCACAAGATGAGATAATACACTGGGCATATGATGCTCATTCCATAAAAGGCAAGAGTTGTATATGATATAATTTGAAATGTTCCTACCTAAATAGTTGAGCAATAAGGATTGCGCCAAAGCGCACTTAGTACTCAATGAAATACGGATCTTGACCCACTATGAAGCCTTATTTAATTGAAGTTTCCGAATCAATTCTACTGAAGGTGTTTGATTTGAAGAAAAATAGTGGGAGTATAATATATGAAATAAAATTAGAATAATTCTAATTTTAAATAATAAACTTTACATTGCATAATAAACTTGTAGAATGAGTTCGAAATTTACGAACTTGCGATCTATCCTTGAGAAGGATAAGCTCGATGGCGCACAAACTTCCCTGAAAGCTTCAGGACTATGAGAATTATTCTCAAGAGTGAAGGAAAGTTGTACATCCTTGAGATCGCGGTTGGCATGATTCTTGGATCGCTTCCTCCGAGCTTTGATTTGTTCATTACTGAATACCATAAGCGTCGGATGGAGATGACGATCACGGAATTACATAAGATGCTTATGTTAGTAGTATGCCCTAGGCCAATATATTTGAGACCTAGATGTATGGATTGTGTTAAACAAACATTGTGTTTATTTAGAGATATTTTATATAATAAATGTGTATTGGTTATTTTATTCTTATTACTAAAATGAACCTTGAATATGATATTCAAATTTATATCATCAAAGTATGTGACTTTGATAGTAAAACTATAAAGTATTATGAATGATATTCTAAACCGTCCATGATCATTCATAGGATGTTTGTGAGACAAACATACTTTATGATAAGCTATAAATGTACATCAGTATGTTAGTTGACTGATGGTCACGTTTTACTGATCATGAATAAGAGTTATTAAGTCATTAACATAAGCATATGTTGGAGACCATATACTGGATTGACCCACTGTGAGAATACTACATGGTTCATGTCAATAGTTATTCTCAGTAAAGAATGTATCTGTAATCCTTAGACTTGAGATTACCTCAGTTTCCTACATGATAAATTTTATACTTTAATATAGTCTAACATCGTCTTTAACTGGGCGATCATAAAGATTATAATTAGGTATATAATGAATTGTGCGGAGGAACGAGTTTAATTAAGATAGGATTTGTTCCTCTCATAAATTGAGAGAGATATCTTTAGGCCTCTTGATGATTTGATTGAAGAATCGCACGGCCGTGCTCAAGTGAATTAATAAGGAGTTATTAATGTCATTTCATGTTCAATCAAATTCAGTGTCAAGAAATATTTATCGACCAATATAAGGTTGACACATACCATGCCTTATGGACGATATAGATATCGTGTAACAAAGGGATACAATGCATGCCATAAATTAGGTTTGATCGAATCATCTATACTTGCTTAATTTGGGTAATCATGATGTCTTGCTAGAGGCCGCTTATGATTTATAATCCATTGTGATTATTGCCAACATTAAGTAAACCTACAGGGTCACACACAAAGAACAACTATTGAGACGTACACAGAAAAATCATAACTTATGTGATAAGTTGTATGGAGAGCTACATAGTCAAGTGACACATCCAATCCTACATCTTATATGATAAGGTGTGTTGCATATATGGTTACATAGTTACCATGCACATAGGATATAAAACTTATGAACTATATAGGCACAAGAGACACCCCAAAATCAGATTAAGGAATATAATATTTTCGTCCAAGTTTTGTGAGACAAAAAGGAGAGAAAAATCCGAAAATTATTCTCTTGTTATTTCTGTGAGAGGAATGAAGAACGGATACTAGCATATATCGTTCTTTATCCGTTCAAAGGGGTTGTTCGTGTGGATACCGGTAGAGGACGAAGCGAAGTGCGGCGTCTTTGTGATTCGGGTTGAAACCGTGGTTTTGTTTGGAGAATCGGTTTGTTTGGAGAATCGGTTTGCTTGGAGAATCCGTTCGTTTGGAGATCGCTTTGTTAGACCGGTTAGGCGAAACATACAAAGGATCGGTTTGGAAACCGGTTTGGAATCGGGCAAAGAAAAGCGTCAACCAAATTCGCTTTTGATCATCACGGATTAAGCGTAATCCGAAGGTATAAAGTTATGAACTTTTCTTTGATTTAATTGTAATTCACGGATCCTTCTTTTGAGTTTCGAATTCAATTTTGTTTCGTTTTGTTTTTCCGCTGCGTTATGAACGGTAGAAACCCAACAGCTTAAACAGGAAGAGAAGGACATAGAGGCAAAAGTTGTCATTGGTGCCCTCTGGATTGAAAGGGAAATGGATTTGAATAGACAAGCCGCATGGGGGAGCTGGATTAAGAGTAAAGGCAAGGAGTTGCCTAAACCTGAGGAATCGGAAGAAGTGATTGCATGTTCTATGCGTGATCACTAGAGAGCAGGATGTAAGATATGTCAAGAAGAAGAATCAATGGCTGCCATTTCAGGTATTCCTCTTCCTAAATCTCTACTTGGATATTGGATATCCACTGTAATTCTCACATTTTGAATGTGCAGGATATTAGTCAGAAGTAGAAGATTAGCTAGAGGAGAAGTCAACCTACAAGTGGGGAATGAAGCAAGAGTTGCTACATTAGCTCTAGGATTTTATTGACTTAGCCATTGTGGACTTGTAATGAAATAAATGTTATTTCTACATTAGCGTTGAAGTGGTTTTAAAATTTATTATTTGAAATAATAAAATTTTCCTAGATTTGTGTATTTGAATGTTCACTTAGAAAGTAACCTTTATATGCTAAATAATAAATCCATGTATTCCATAGTTCTAGCAATGTCATCTAAGTCACAGAACGAGAATCGCATTTCTAAACTCCACCCTATGTGGAACTTTAGACTCATTGGATCTAGGATCAATTGAGACGTGCGGATTTTATTTATCTAACAAGATGATATGAATGAGCAACCATCACAAAGTTGATGGGTTTGTTGTGTCTCATGCATATAGATGCACGAGAGACAAAAAGCAAGCCAGCTAGAAATAAGGAATATCAAAATTTCATATTAAAGTGTTTTAAGTAAAAGGTTTACTTAATGAAACACAAAATGTTTGAAATGATTAAAGAATTTAAGAATGAAATTAGATATCGCCTTGACAAGATAATAAGAGCACTTCGATCAGATCGAAGTGGCAAGTATTTGAGTCAATAGTTTGACAATTATCTTAGAAATTGTGAAAGAGTTTCACAATTAATTCTATATGCAGTTTCTCACGATGTGAACATAAAGAAGAAGATGCAATTTATTGGATAAAATTCAGTCTATGCCTCCGAAATCTTTATAGCTTTATACTCTTGAACATACTAAACACTGAATACCATAAGGTACAAAAGGACACCATATATTATATGGATTGGAATGGTCCCAAATTGTCTTTAAAAGGTTGAAGTACGACTCGTGTCAAAAGGTTTGACGATGTCAACACAATAATCTCATAAATGTTTGTGGGATATCAATTTGATATTGTTTTACATCCATTATGAGTTCAAATTGTTTGCTACTCATAATTCAGACTTCTTTAAAAGAGATCTCATCTCCTAAAGAAGCGGTGGGAGTGTGATACATCTCGAAAGGTTCGAGATCCACATAACAGTGATGAACCATTAATGAGTCTATCAAGTAGTTGATAAGGCTATACTTGAAACATAAGGTCCTCCACACATACCTGGTAGACATTAGGGTGAGAGATATATTCTCTCATAAAAGGTGCTCATAGAAGATGAGTCGACTTTCTACCGAGGCGACTGTGAAGAATCAATGGTTGGACCATTAGAACTGAGATGCAACCCAGTCAAGTTTTGAACTTGGTTGGAGTATCCAATGGCATGATGACCATTGCATACTTAGCCTATAAATAGCAAAAGAAAGTTTCTATAGTATGGACTATAGTAAAAGACTTTCTCACTTGTTGCTATAACGAATTCTAACTTCCATAGAAAAATGCGATTGTGAATGATGGAATAGAGATATAAAACTCACATTCCTTTACAGGAACTTTACTATGGATGTATCTTCGATACATGGCAAGAGTTTTATGATAAGAATTCTGGAAAGTTAACAGTCCCCGAATCCATGAATGGATTAAAGCAAGCATCTCAGAATGAGTTTATTTGACAAAGTAAATTGCATAATTTAGCTTTATCGAAATAGATGAGACAACATCAGTTTTAAGAAATTCAGTGGGAGTATGACAGTCTCCTATTATTACAACAAAGAACCTTCACCATCCTAATAGTTAGGAGTTGAAGTCTATGTAGACTTATGGATGTAAGACAAAGTACATTGGTAAAATATTAAAAGAATTCAATACGCAAGAAATAAGACATATGAATGAGATTCTAGGCCTTCATCCATATATTGAAGTGTTCAATATGCAAGAAAGAGTTCTTTCTTATGGCATTCACTTAAACAATAAAAGGATGTAAGAATTAGTTTATGTACATTCGATCATATATATTGAATATTCAATATGCAAGAAAGAGTTCTTGGTTTTGGCACTAATATGAACAATGAAAGGCACATGAATTTGATTCTTTGCTTTCAACAATATATTGAAGGAGTTCAATATGCAAGAAAGAATTCTTGCATATAACTTTCATATAATGAAGACATATCATCTGTTTATTGAAAGATTCAATGTACAAGAAACAGTTCTTAGTAACGGAATGAATAAGATTATTCAAGCCATACAATGTACTGTGCAATATGCTTGGAGTATAAGAGAGCAAATCATAGTCATTTGATGACTAGAATAAATATGTAAGTTCTTATGAAGAACTAAGACATTCCAATCTATGAGGAGCTAGGTAGTGGTAAGAGGTTACACTTTCTTAACATGGATCACTATTGCAATTCGTTTATTTCAAATACAGTAATTTGGAAGGAGTTCCAAATAAGGCACTGTAACTGAAACAAGACCATATTGTTGCTTTAGAAGCGGACAACATATATACTTGGATCAAAACTTGATATTGAAACTAGGAGTAGTCTCGAGTGCTCTTAAAGCCTGACGATTTATGTTGTGAACAAAGAATCGCTCAGACTAAAGATTCGAGGATTCAAGTACCTGTTTCATTAGATTGTCGACTAATGATAGAGATCAATAGTAGACATTACAAGTTTTCAATGTAAATTTTTTATAATCTAATAGATATATATTTTCCGCTAGTAGAACATGAAGGTCATGTTGCCTAATGAGCATTAGATGCTTGGCATTGGCCTAGTGCAAGTGGGAGACTGAAGGAATTATGCCATATTCCAAAGTGTTGGACTAGAGATTAGATTATGAGAAACACATTTATTTAGTTCATATATGATTAAGTGTATGGGTGACTAATATATTTATATATATTAGACCGATCATGAATGACACTTCGGGTTCACGTCATCGGAATACGTGATTTTGATAGTAGAACTGTGAACCAACGAATGACATTCTAAATCATCCCTAGTGATATGTGGGATGTTTATAGAGATAAACATACTTCAGGTAAGAAGCTACATATCTACACTAGTATATTCGCAGACTAGATAATCATGTTCTGCTGATCATGGACATAGGGATGTCAAGTCTGGAATATAGGTACGTGTTAGAGAATACGTACTGGACTGACCACACTATGAGAATATGCATGGTATATGTCATTAGCGATTCTCATATGAATAGTGTGCTTGTTCCTATGACCTGAGGTCACCATGGACTCCTGTATGTGGAACTGCATACTTTAATATGATCCTACGTAATCCGTAATGGGATAATCATTAGGATCACCATAACGTATGCACTGAATCATGACGAGGAATGTGAGTGACTAAGATGAGATTTGTTCCTCTCGTTAAGAGGGAGATATCTCTGGGCCCCCTAATGAACCAGGACTGAAGGACATTCATGGCCATGCTCAAAATGGATTAACATGTGTTGTTAATATCATTTTGTATTTCCTCAGTCTAATTCTCGATAAGGAAATAGACTTTGATCAAACTCAAGGATGACATACTTCCATGCCTTGTGATCAAGACATATATCGTAGAACAAAAGGAATAAGCAAATGTCTATTCAGATAGGTTTATGATCGCTGATCATTTCATTAACATGGGTAGACATGACATCAGTCTAGAGGTTACTCATGACTTACGATCTTTAGAATATCATTGCCAGCGTTAAATAGAACTTACACGATCACACAATGAACTCCATTCGTACGGGATGAATATGCCTCAAAACAGTTATACGTATGATGTATAAATTGGTGAACGAAATAATCAATTATTGAATAATTGATTGAACAAAACAGTATCATTCCGTTGGAAACAGAATAGTTCCGTTCCCAACAGAATATATATGGAAACTGTAATAACCTTAGCTGCTAAGTATTTCGTGTTGAATGATTGAGGCCTATAGGGGGGTTTAAAAGGCCTAAAGTGCGGAAATGTGAATAATGTATTTTTAGGGTTTTAAATTTTTATTGTTTGTAGACTTTGTTGATGGTTGTTTGAATACTAATTAACAAAGAAAGATAAATATATATATGAAATTAAAGTAAAAATATAAAAAGTAAAGAGATACCGAACACACGATATGATAACGGAGTTCGGCGAGGTGGTTGCATTAGCCTTAACCACCCGTTTACTCGCTAGCAGCCGTTACCGCGTTCACGAGTTGTCTACTCTCCGGGACTTGCCTTACGGCTCCGATAATCACTAATCCAAATAGTGTTTGAGTACAAAACCACAATCCACCGTTGCCTTACAACAAACTTGACGTCCGGTGAAACAATCAACTTACAAACTCGATATTTTTCGATCTCAACCAACAATGACCAACATGCTCAACAACTCAATTAGTCTCTCCTGAGATTTAGAGCAATTTAATGGTATTAATAAGAGAGTATTTCTTCTTTTTGTATGTGGAATTCTTGTCTAAAACTGAGGAGGGTGGCGCCTCTTTTAAAGGAGGAAAGAGCCGCCCTCAAAAAATGGAAACCTGCGCAGTTCCGTTGCCAACGGATTGCAAAAATAGAAGAAAATCAATGAGGATTTCAAATCAAACGGCTATGTTCCTGTAGTTCCGTTGCCAACGGACTAGGTCTGTTGCCAACAGAACTCACGCAATAATTTTTCAGCCAAAACTTCAGGAGAAAATGAATGGCAACAGGGAGGTCCGTTTCCAACGGACTACTTTCGTTGCCAATGGAACTAGGTCCGTTGCCAATGGAACTAGCGAAAATTAAATAGATTGTACTCTCTTTTTAATACAAATTAAATTACTTACACCACACAACACACTAGAAGACTAAAGAAGCTTTCTCCCATGCCTTGAAATCCTCTCTTGAAATTCTTTAAAAGTGTGACGAATTCTAGTCTTCCCGAGATCAGGGAGATGCTTCCATTCCGATGAAATCTCCATTTTCGAAAACTTAACGAGTGACATTCCGAGCTAATAAGACATTCTTAAACAAGATTAGTAATTACGGAATTATTTTAAATATCATCAAACTGAGAACAACAATCTCCCCCCTTTGATGATTTTCAAAATAATTCCGTAAAATGTAGCATTTTATTATTGTGTCTCGGACGTGTATAACGCAGCGGAAAAATAAAATTTCGTCCAAAACCAATCCGAGGATCCGTGCGTATCGGTTAAATCAAAGAAATAAATCTTAAAGATACCTTTTGGATTACGCTTAATTCATGACGCTCAAACCATGCGTGTTGTCCATGCGCCTCTAAACCGGTTTCCGTCCTAACCGATTTTCCGTCCGTCTAAGTCGTCTAGGTCGGATCGTGAGGAAGTCATCTACCGCACACACAATCGGTCTCCACCGGAACTCTCAACAATCCGTTCTCATCTTCCTAGGCCGGATAGATCACAAGCGCCAAAACTACGAACGCCTCTACCGGTATCCACATGAACAAACTTTTTAAAACAGGAAGAAGAACAATATATATGCTAGTAGCTTGTTCTCCTCTTGCATAAGAAAACTCTTCTTATTTAATCTCACAAAAGATGTATATAATTCCTCTCATATAATGACACTCTTTCATTTTTGTCATACAAAAAGAAAACACCCTTTCATATTTTTGTCATACAAATTAGAAAGTATATTTTCTCTCTTTTGTCTCACAAAAGAGAATGTGAAATAATGAGAGAGAGAATGATGTGTTGTGTTGTGAATTTGGAGTCCTCTATGTCCTTATATAGAGGTGAGGAGTCATGTCTCTTCACACTAAAAGATGTGTATGACATCACTCATCATTATCCATATGTCATCATCTAGACTCTTCTAGATTACATGATCTTTTGTGCTCATAGTCTTTATATACATATATATCACATCTTATCTCATAAGATGACAATATATTTTGTGACATTCTTATGCAACTCATCATATAAGTCTCTAGGATTTTCTGCGCCCATTTCAGTTTGTTCTTTGTGTGTGACCCTGTAGGTTTACTTAATGTTGGCAATAGACTTAACAGTCTATAAATCATGAGCGGACTCTAGCAAGCCATCATGACTACCCAATTTAAGTGAATGTCGGTGATCCGATTTACCTAATCTGTTCACATATTTAGTCCCTTTGTCACACGATATCTATATCGATCATAAGGCATGTAATACGTCATCCTTATATTAATCGAATAATATTTCTTGATCCCAAATTAAACTGAACAAGAACAAATGACATTAATAACTGTTATTAATTCATTTGAGTATGGCCATACATTTCTTCAGTTCAATTCATCAAGAGGCCTAAAGATATCTCTCTCATTTATGAGAGGAACAAATCCCGTCTTGATTGCACTCATCCCTCTACATGATTCATTAAATACGTAATTATAACCGTTATGATTACCCGGTTAAAGGCAGTGTTAGATTATGTTAAAGTATAAAATTACTCATGTTGGGAACCGAGACAATCTCAGGTAAAAAGACTATAAATACTTTTTGTTACAAGAATCGCTAAGGACGTAAAACATGCAGCATTCTTATGGCGGGTCAGTCCAGTATATGGTCTCTAACATATACCTATGTTAATGACTTAATAACTATTTATCCATGATCAGTAAAATATGATCATCAGTCAACTAATATACTGGTGTACATTTATAGCTTGTATATAAATATATATTTATATGTATCCGCAAGTATATTTGTCTCTACAAATATTCTATAAATGATCAGGGACGATTTAGAATAGCATTCATAACACTTTATAGTGTTACTATCAAAGTCACGCACTTTGATGACATAAAGCTGAATTGCATATTCATGGTCTATTTTAATTATATTAAAATAACCTATACGGACATATTATATGAAATATCTTAGAATAAATATTATGTTTGTTATTACAATGCATCATCTAGGTCACAAACACTTTGGCCTAGGCCATAACACCATCATTTAAATCTTCTCCCCTTTTTGAAAAACAGTAAAAGGGATCATCAAACGAGAGAGAATAAAACTCCCCCTAAATAGATGCTCCCCCTGAGTTAAATAACCCGTTTAAAAAATTAGAGGTTACTTTAAGAATTCACAAAAATTGTTCAAAGAGAGTTTTATAATAAACTTTCATCAAGACAAAAAAAAAATCATTTTGATATTATTGAAACATACATGTAATAAAATAAAGTTCAAAAACAATAGTCCCAAAAAAAATCCAAGGAGAAGACATAAAGCACCGAATAAATAATATATAATGAGAGAAAAAAAAATAAGATTTTATCATGAATAGCATAACCTCGACCAAGTATCAGATAGATAAGAAGATGCTCGTGACTTGGCGAGAATATTATTGACTTCAATTGCATTTAGCCAACTCGGTCAATTTCTTCACAAGACCTTGATTTTCAAAAGACACAAGTCACATCGAATGTCCACATTTCTTGATTGATTCCCGTCAAGTTGTCCAATTTTTCTGTACTAAAACAAAAACTTTCTCGACCCACGTTTAACAGTGTCAACACAACAATCTTTCTGGAATATCAACTCGATATTGTTTTACATCCGTTATGAGTTCAAATTATTTGCTACTCATAATTCAGACTTCTTTAAAAGAGATCTCATCTCCTAAAGAAGCAGTGGGAGTGTAATACATCTCGAAAGGTTCGAGGTCCACATACTAGTGATGAACCATTAATGAGACTATCAAGTCATTGATAAGGCTATACTTGAAACATAAGGTCCCCTCATAGACCGGTAGACATTAGGCTGAGAGATATGGTCTCTCATAAAAGATGCTCATAGAAGGTGAGTCGACTTTCTGCCGAGGAGACTGTGAAGAGACAAAGTTCTCAAAATGGTTGGACCATGAGAACTGAGATGCAACGCATGTACAAGCAATCATGTTTGAAACTTTATTGGAGTATCCAATGGCTTGATGGCCATTGCATACAATACATGGATAATCAACAAATAGCAAAGAAAGTAGCTATAGTATGGGCTTTAGTAAAAGGACTTTCTCACTTGTTGCTATTACGAATTCTAACTTCCATAGCACAATGCGATTGTGCATGATGGAACAAGGATATAAAACTCACATTCCTTTGTAAGAACTTTACTATTGATGTATATTTGATACATGGCAAAGAGTTTTGTGATCGCAAGAATTCTGAAAGGTAAATTCATTCATGAATGGATTGAGGCGAGCATCTCAGGATGAATCTATTTGATAAAGTAAATTGAAGAATTTGACTTAATCAAAATAGACACGACCACCTTGATTTCAAGAAATTCAGTGGGAGTATAGCAATCTACATGAGTTACAACAACTTACACATCCTAATAGTTAGGACTTGAAGTCTATACAGACTTCTGGTTACAAGATAAAACACATTGGTAAAATATTGAAAGAATTCGATGTGCAAGAAATGTTCTTGCTCATGGTGTTCATATGAATACTGAAAAGGTAAACGAATGAGATTCTATACTTTCAGCCATATGTTGAAATGTTCAACATGAAAGAAAGTGTTCTTGCTTATGACATTGACATGAACAATAAAAGGGTATAAGAATTAGATTTTATGCCTTCAACCATATATTGAATATTCAATATACAAGAAAGAGTTCTTGTTTGTGGCACTAATATGAACAATGAAAGACACATGAATTGGATTCTATCCTTTCAATAATATATTGAAAGAGTTTAATATGAAAGAAAGAATTCTTGCCTATGATGTTCATATAATGAAGACATACGTTAGATATGTCAAGATAAAACTTGACCACAACTCCCCCTTAGAATATGGCTAATTTAAAATAGGGGAAATCGAAACGTCTAGGCGGACTTCGATTTCTCCTCATTTAATGAAGAGTTGCTTTCAACATTTATGTCTTTCCGCAACCACACAAATTTTGAAGAAGCAGGTTTACGTAAATGACACTCTAGAGAGATATGGCCTATTTTACAATAATAGTTGCAAAATGAACAAGTCGGGTTCGAAGTCTCTTCAGTACCTTTCACAAAATAATTTTTATAGTGGTTTGAAAACTCGGCTTTCCTAAGCTTTGGTTCGGTCGACTTGGCACTTAAAACAGTTGATTTCACAAAATTGTTTGATTTTGCAAAATTGTTTGTGTTTGAAATACTTTGTTTTTGATGTGCATTAGTGTAATGTTTGGGAGCTCGATGTTGAGATTTATTAGGTTGAATCTTCCTCGGGACATGTGTGTCGACTATTTCATAAAAATAACCATTAGGACCTCTTTTATAAAGCCTTTCGGTTGTGACACCGCGGTCATTCTCATGAATATGCCGAAAATCATGAAAATAATGAAACCTATTGTTATTACTAAACCTTTTAGAAGTTTGACTTTTAGGACTTTGGCACTTAGAGTAGTCTCGGTACATGAATGCTCTTCCTCTACTCTTCGGTTGATTGAGCTCCCCTTTTATTGTGTGGTTTTTAGGTCTTGAAGGAGCGAGTTTATTACCGATCTCTTTCTTGAACCCTAAGCCAGTTTTATCATTTGGTTTTTGCCCTATAATTAACTAGTCTAAATCAAATTTGCTCGAAATATTTCTGGCACAAGCAGACTTGAGAGATTTATTTTCACATTTTAAACTTACAACTTCGACTTTTACATGATTAATTTTAGTTTTTAATTTTTCACAAATATAATTATTTATGTTCTCGTCGATTGACTTGTTATTATCATTTAAATTTAATTTTTCAAATTCTTTTATTTTTGCCTTGTACGACCTTACCGAAACTTCGAAAACAATGAGAAGTTCCTGGGTGCTAATAAGAGACTCCCGAAGCTTTTTAAATTCTTGTTCTAGTTCATCGCGGGTTCCAGGTTCTATATTTTCAATAACTTGATTTGAACTAGGAACCTTAACCTCTTCTAAAACATGATTTACAGTAGGATCTAGATATACCTCACGACTCGTGTTGCGGGAAGAACCGGAGGAAATAGTGTCGATGTAAGATCTCGCGGGGGTTGTGCTGGAAGTTGTCCAAGTAGAATCATCTCTTGTATCGCCCTTTCGCACACTTCGTCCACGTCATCATACACCATGCACGCGACATTCACCATGTCCAATTCGGAGTCGGAGTCCGAACCGGAACCATCCGATGAATTGCTTGACTCGTCTCCCCACACTTCCATCTTGGTGGAATGATTTTTCGACTTTCTTTTCTTGTCCTTTTCTCTGTCATCGTGTCTCTTTTCTCGTCTTTTGTCGTGTTGATCGTCGAACCTCCTTTCGCATCGCTCGCGTCGATCATGTGAACATCCATCATGTTTTTCATCATCCTTCTTATTCCACGGAGCGAGCTCGGGATGTACGGTGAAACAATTTTTGATGGTGTGTCCCTTCTTGTTGCACTCAAAGCAGTACGTCTTTTGGTTGTTGCGACGTCGGTTGTCGTTAAACCGCTTTTTCTTGGCTCGAAATTCACAAATTTGTCGCACCAAGCACGCTATTTCATCATCCTCATCAATCGAGCTCGTTGCTGGCATAGCCACAATTTTGGGTTGGGAGTCGGTTCCCATTTGCCTCACTCGGGTTTCGAAGTTATGGAAGTAGTTGACGAGTTCTTCCGGCCCGATATCTTTTGTTGCTAGCATGGCTTCCAATGAGACTCGAAGTACTTCCCAACTCGATGGCATCGCCCTAATTAATTTTCCTACAACTCGATCATCGGTTAGTTTCTCTCCTAAAGCGGTGAATTCGTTTCAGATATGCGACATACGAATGTACATATCCTCGACGGGTTCACCTTCAATCATCCGGAAATTATCAAATTGTTGTTCAAGTCCCATTAATTTAGTTATTTTCATTTGATTATTTCCCTCAAATCTATTTAGGAGAGCTTTCCACATTTCATTAGAATTCTCACAACCATCTATTATTACAGAAAAAGTGTTGAACATATTTGTGAGAATGAGATTTTGTGCCATTATGTCAAGTGTGATATTTGTTTTGGTTGTATCGGTATGGTTAGTGGTACTATTTGGTACAAATTCTATGGTAAAATCATTTTCTACTACCTGACAAAGCCCATCTAGTTCGAAGACATTCACCATGCATCTCTTGGAAAGATTCTAATTTTTACCATCGAGTTTCTCCAGATAAAAGACGTGTAGTCGATTTGTCGGGAGTGTCGCCATAGATCGAAAATACACGTTGTTTCAAATTTGAATTCAAAACGGTATGTACTTCTGCTATGGTACCAATTGTTGAACGATTGAGGCCTATAGGGGGCTTAAAAGGCCTAAAGTACGGAAATGTGAATAATGTATTTTTAGGGTTTTAAATTTTTATTGTTTTTAGATTTTGTTGATGGTTGTTTGAATACTAATAACAAAGAAAGATAAATATATATGAAATTAAAGTAAAAATATAAAAAGTAAAGAGATACCGAACACACGATCTGATGACGGAGTTCGGCGAGGTGGTTGTGTTAGCCTTAACCACCCGTTTACTCGCTAGCAGCCCTTACCGCGTTCACGAGTTGCCTACTCTCCGGGACTTGCCTTGCGGCTCCGATAATCACTAATCCAAATAGTGTTTGAGTATAAAACCACGATCCACTGTCGCCTTACAACAAACTTGACGTCCGGTGAAACAATCAACTTACAAACTCGATATCTTTCGATCTCAACAAACAACGAGCAACACGCTCAACAACTCGATTAGTCTCTCTTGAGATTTAGAGCAATTTAACAGTATTAATAAGAGAGTATTTCTGCTTTTTGTATGTGGAATTCTTATCTAAAATTGAGGAGGGCGGCGCCTCTTTTAAAGGAGGAAAGAGCCGTCCTAAAAAAATGGAAACCTGCGCAGTTCCGTTGCCAACGGATTACAAAAACAGAAGGAAATCAATGAGAATTTCAAATCAAACGGCTATATTCCTGTAGTTCCATTGCCAACGGACTGGGTCCATTGCCAATGGAACTCACACAACAATTTTTCAGCCAAAACCCTAGGAGAAAATGAATGGCAATGGGGAGGTCTGTTGCCAACGGACTACTTCCGTTGGCAATGGACTACTTCCGTTGGCAATGGACTAGGTCTGTTGCCAATGGAACTAGCAGAAATTAAATAGATTGCAGATTTTACTCTCTTTTTAGTACAAATTAAATTACTTACACCACACAAGACACTAGAAGACTAAAGAAGCTTGCTCCCACGCCTTGAAATCCTCTCTTGAAATTCTTTAAAAGCGCGACGACTTCTAGTCTTCCCGAGATCAAGGAGATGCTTCCATTCCAATGAAATCTCCATTTTCGAAAACTTAACGAGTGACATTCTGAGCTAATAAGACATTCTCAAACAAGATTAGTAATTACAGAATTATTTTAAATATCATCAAACCGAGAACAACATTTCGTTATGGAAATACCTATTCCGTTAGCAACGAAATAGTTCCGTGGACAATGGGATAGGCGTAGATTTGGGTTTTTAGTTATGGTAACTGAGCGATCGTTCGCCTTTCTCACTAGTATAAATAGAAGGACAGTGCCTCTCTATTAGACACACAATTCAGAAGCCTTAGTGACTGTCCAATACACAGAAATAGAGAGAGAGTTTTGAGTTATTTTCGGAAAGTATTTCCGGACTCGTCTAGCCGAGTCTGGTTATTCTGTGCGTCTGCAGTTCGACGTGGATACGAGTAGAGGTCTTCTGTTTTGAAGACTAGCGAGCGATCAGTTTCTTTACCCTAGAAGAAGCAAGGAGTTCGTTCGAGTCGAGCTTCAGGAAAGAGAAGATTGCACGTCAGAAAAGTTCAGACCTACATCTGTTGTTCGTCTCGCGGATCAGGAAGATCCGAGGTATAAATTTTAGTAATCAATCTCGTACTTTTATTCCCTTAACGATGATCCTACGGCGGGTTTAATCCGTAAATTCCGCTGCGCATGTAACGTACATGGCTATGGGTTTCCCAACAAAATCATCTCATTCTAGCTCACAATTCAAGATTTATTTAGAGAAAGAAAATCATCCCATTTTTTGCCAACAAGCTCCTCTTTTTAGGGAGCAAAATTGTCTTATTTTAGTCACAATTCATGATTTTTAGAGAAAAAAATCATCTCATTTTTGTCAACAAGCCGATCTTTTTAGAGAGATAAAGTAATCTCATTTTAGCCCACAATTCGTGATTTATTAAGAGAGAAAATAATCTCATTTTTTGTCCAGAAACCCCCTCTTTTTAGAGAGATAAAATTATCTCGTTTTAGCCTACAATTCATTGATGATGTATTTAGAAAGAAAATCATTTCATTTTTGTCAACAAACCCTTCGTTTTACAGAGATAACATTATTCCATTTAAGCTCACAATTCATGATTTATATAGAGAAAGAAAATCATCTCTTTTTTTCCAACAAACCCCTTTATTTAGAGAGACAATATTACCTCATTTTTGCCCATAAATCCCCTTTTTAGAGAGATAAAATTATCTCATTTTAACTCACAATACATGACTTTTTTTTTGTAGGATTAGTGCCCTAGGCCAAATGTATTTGTGCTAGAAAATAGATTATGTATTAAGACATTATTATTTATTCAATAAAAGTTGTTTCTTATATATCTGTGTGTATGGATTGTGAATGTAAATCTTATATCAACCAAGAATGACACTTCGGGCTCACGTCATCAGAATACGTGATTCTGATAGTAGAATTGTGAACCAACGAATGACATTCTAAACTGTTCCTAGTGATATGTAGGATGTTTATAGAGATAGACATACTTCAGGTAAGAAGTTACATATCCACACTAGTATATTCGCAGGCTCGATGATCATGTTCTGCTTATCATGGACATAGAGATGTCAAGTCTGGAATATAGGTACGTGTTAGGGAACACGTACTGGACTGACCACACTACGAGAATATGCATGGTATATGTCATTAGTGATTCTCATATGAATATTGTGCTTGTTTCTACTAACCTGAGGTCACCATGGATTCCTATATGTGGAACTGCATACCTTAATATGATCTTACGTCATCCGTAATGGGATGATCATTAGGGTCATCATTAGGTATGCACTGAATCATGACGAGAAATGCGAGTGACCAAGATGGGATTTGTTCCTCTCGTCATGAGGGACATATCTCTGGGTCCCCTAATGAACTAGGATTGAAGGAAATGCATGGCCATGCTCAAAATGGATTAACATGTGTTGTTAATATCATTTTGTATTTACTCAGTCTAATTCTCGATCAGAAAAGAGACTTTGATCAAACTCAAGGATGACATATTACCGTGCCTTGTGATCAAGACACATATCGTAGAACAAAAGGAATAAGCAAACGTCTATTCAGATAGGTTTATGATCGCTGATTATTTCATTTAATATGGGTAGTCATGACATCAGTCTAGAGGTTACTCATGACTTACGATCTTTAGAAGATCTTTGCCAGTGTTAAATGGAACCTACACGATCACACAATGAACTCCATTCGTACGGGATGAATATGACTCAAAACATTTATACATATGATGTATATATTGGTGAACGAAATAATCAATTATTGGATAATTGATTGAACAAAACAGTACCATTTCATTGACAACGGAATAGTTCCGTTCCCAATGGAATATATATAGAAACTGTAATAAACTTAGCTGCCAAGTATTCTGTTATGGAAATACCTATTCCATTGGCAACGGAATAGTTCTTTTGGCAACGGAATAGGCGCAGATTATGATTTTTTAGTTATGGTAACTGAGAAATCGTTCGCCTCTCTCTCTAGTATAAATAGAAGGGCAGAGTCTCTCTATTCTACACATAATTCAGAAGCCTTAGAGGTCGTCTATTATACAGTTGTCAACATACCCCTCTTTTTAGAGTGATAAAATTATCTTTTTTTAGCCGACAATTAATGATTTATTTAGAGAAAGAAAATCATTTCCTTTTTTGCCAACAACCCCTCACAAGTGCAATTATCAGACAAATAATTTATGAATCCAATTCAAATGTTAACCATAAAGGATGGAAAGCTCAGAAAAACACCATTAGAAAGAGACATGAATAGCTTTGCCTCCTATACATCACTCCATTTTCATTCAATCTTTTTCTTAGTGCAAAAATGAACTAATAGTATAGTATTCCATACACACCAACACATAATCAGTCATTCACAATCTCGCATACGAGTATTTTTAGCAATTTGCATTTTATATTTGAGAACTATATGAGTACTATTCATGCACTATGCACAGACATAGCAACATACACATTCACATATAAGGCAGAGAGAGAAACTATGGGTCTAACACATATGTAAGCAAGAGAGAGTAAAACCATAAATTTTTTAAAACACAACCTACCTTTATTACAAATGAAATTAAAGAAACCGCTATCAATAAGAAGAAATCTGTCTCTAAGTTACCAACTCTATAAAAAGTCAATCTTGGGGCTGCCTCCTATGACTCTCCATTACTCTGTTAACCATCAAGTAAAAAAAACCCATACTCTAAACTTGCGTCAATCCCATACACTAAACTATCTTACAACTAACCATATGGATTCTAAAGACCAAATTCTAGCCAAGTTTGCCAGCCTCTTCAAGGATGTAGCCGGAGAAAGCAACCCTCTGATAGTTTCTCAAGAAGAAGTGGCGGCAAGTGAACGTATTTGGGAAAATTGTTTACTAATAAAAATCCACTCCGACACACCAATTAATGATAGAGTTATCTTGCCTAACCTGAGACGGATATGGAGTCTTGATCCCTGTTCCAAAATAACCAGAACCAAGAAGAGTCTTATATAGTAGTTTTTCAATATAGAGAAAAAGCAAAAGAAATTTATTCAAGGGGTCCATGGATTTATAGACACAACATGATACTTTCTGAAGTTCGATCCCAGGAGGAAATGGATAATAACGACATATCTCATACCCACGTCTGGGTCAGATTCTATAATGTCCCTGAGGATTTTCAAAACGACGAGGGCTATCAATTACTCGCTTCAAGAATCGGGCAAGTCTCTCCTTTTTCTATTTTCGAACCGCTAGTTTTCGTAGCAATGTCCGAGCTGGTGAAAATTGATATAAATAATGCTCTTAGGGACAGAATTATTGTCGAAACCCCTGACAAATCTAACAAGTTATTTTCTTACACTATGAAAGAGTATCACATCTTTATATGTACTGCTCTACAATTGGACATTCTATATCCGCTTGTTCCAAGAGAAACAATATTATTACTCAACTAGCAGGGCGGGAGAGGCAGGGGCTAAAAGGGGGCCGGCTCCTCCCTCCCCCCTCCCCCCACATTTCAAAACATGTATATGAATATATGATATATGCTTTAAATAATCTATCCATTCTCACATACTATATAACTACATTTCATATTAAAGTGGGCCATGTATACTCAATTAAAAACTATTAGAAGCCCATGACCATCTCACTCTTTTCTCACAAAATAAAATATATTATATTATTTCACTAAACCCTAAACCGACAAAGCTCTGTGCCCTCTTTTCCCTTCGTCTCTTTCTGGAGGAAAAACCACACAAAGAAAAAAAAAATTAAACCATGTTAATGGTCCCCAAATTGAATACTATCTTCTTGTGATTTTGCCCAATAAATCTCTTCCATAGTTCCACCTGATTGGCTGATTTGGCCACTTGTATTATTTAATTGTCCGAAGGTTGAGGTCTTGATTTCATCACATCAAAAGGAGACGGTATAGAAATTTAGGTATGCCTTTTACAAATTAGTTTTTAATTCAAGTTTTATCCTTATAGTACTAAATCTTCTTGTTTAAATGGATAATTGTATTGATAATATATATTTTTTTAATCACTAATTAAATATTATTTTAGGTAATTATGTCTAAACGAAAAACAATTGATTCCTTCTACAAGAAGAGTACCTTAAATACCGTCAATTCTCAAGCCAATGATTCAAACATCTCTTCTTCGCCTAATACAATTAATGAACCTACTATAGTTAGTGAGCAACCCCCAATATCTTCTCAACAACAATCTTCTCATAATCCACAAATTATAGAAGTCGAGGTCAATACCAATCATACCTAAAATTAATAAAATATAAATATTTTATATTTTCTTCTTCTCTGAAAGCAGCCTAGGTGCATGTAATTAGAAATAAAATTTAATTTGCCATTTTTATCTTAATAAAATTTGAGGACTAAATTTAGTGATTAACATATAATACAGTACGTAATTGATGCATCAAGTGAAGAAGCTGACTCACAACTGGAAGTTAACTGTTTTGATAAAACTGCTCATAAGTGGTGAGCTTTTTTTATATTCAAACATTTCAAAAATTTATTTTTAGAGGGTCTATGTGCAAAATTCGAAGTTTTCTAAAATATTAATTTTTGTTTTTAAATTTTTTAATTGTATTGACAGGTTGGTACCGACTGTTTTGTGTACGAAACCGACCGCATCAAAATTTCACTCCGCTCAACTAATAAATAATGAATGAGTTTTGGTTCTTACAGGGGCTCATTTGCAAATGATAGACCACTTATGTGAAGTTGGAGATTATTGGAATTACACTTTTCAAGCTCAGATGCATTGCTTCGGTTTGAATGAATTTGTGTTGAGACATAATAAAAAAAATTTGCTCCCACGAGGGACTTCAACATTGGTCGAATTTTCATCATTGGTCTGTTAATCATACTGATAAGCGTACTCACCAATTTTTGAAGCACCTGGCGTTACTGGCACCAAAGAAATTTGTGCTTTGTTGATCCTCCATAGATCCAGGGAATTATCCTTTTTAGGGAAATCCGAAATTACAATGAGGGTTGAACACGACCCCGTCGTGACCGTATACTATTTCGTCCGCGTTTGTATATATTTGTTGCTTTCTATATATTGTTTTCATTTTTCACGTATATACTATTTTCATATTTCACTTGCACCTTATTTATATATTTTTTATCGTCTTTATATGCTATCGTGATATATCAGGTCCCCCTCTTTTTTTTTAATTTACATTAATGTCGATGTAACCTTAGGATTCCTACTTTTTGCATGATCTTTTCATACTCTTCCTTTTTTAGAATCACCAATTATATGTTTTCAAGATTATAAGAATATCATTTAAATAATTATTTGTTTGAGCTTCTATTTATAGCAAACCAAATAATTAAAACAAAAAATAAATCAAATGGCACTAACATTAATACTGTATGGCACTAACATTAATACTGTATACAGTAATTTTGAATGTTTAAACGTCACAACACTCCCCAAAATTGAATTTATTAAAAAACTTAAACTACCCTCATAATCTCTTTTACTTCCTCTTTATGATTGAAAACATTCTTAAAGAGGCTCATTGGCTAGTCATTTTCAGCATTCCTTGCTTTGCCACTCTGATTATCCTCATTATTTACCAACCTGAATTTAATAACTTTTTGAAGACTTGTAAGAGGCTTTACCTGCTTTGATGACTCAGCATCTGAAATATAATTATAAAAAATCAATTATTGTGCATTTCTTAAAATAATATGAATATTTTGAAAATAATTATTACCTGACTCGGAAAATAAATAGCAGGTTCCAATAGTATCTTGATATTCTCCTATCTGTTACAAAAGTAGGAATTATTTTTAGAGGTATTTCCAAGGTTCAGTAAAATAATTTAGAATGTATCAATACTATGGATTTAATGTCGAATAAAGTGAAAAAAATATAATTATTACCAGCTTTAAATTATCACCAATGACTAAGGTTGGAGACAATGTGTCCAAGCCCTTGCAAAGTAAAGAACAACAATTAATAAATCATAAATAATAAAAACAAATCAATTCGAAAAATGTTGGGGAAATTCCAATGAAACTCCTTTCAATCAAACTGCTCAATGAAAACCCTAAACCCTTTCGTTAAAAAAAACAACTAAACACTACTTACTGTCCAAAACTTAAAAACCCTACATACTGGTTAAATAACGGCTAAATGATTAAAATTCTCTAAATAATATTTCATTTCTAATAAAATTGAATCAAATTAACTCAAAATTACTTACAGAAAGGACATAAGGGGCATTTGGTGGAATATCAGAATAAACACAGTCATCTAAATCAAGCAGTACATATTCATCTTGCTCTGATTCCATCTCTATTTATTTAATGCAAAATATACAAATCAGCAAAATTAAATTAATCTCTAAAAGATGATATTTTCTTATATTTTGGATATTTCTTCCTCTAACGGATCCAAATTGGAATCCAATAAAGACTTGAAAATTCAAACTCAAACCTTGGTTTATGTTTAGACCCAAAACCCCTCTATTTAACTAGGGTTTAGCAAAATATCACAAGATTTTTTTTTGAGAGATTTTCAGTTGGAAATAAATGTTTATGCCTGAACGAGGATTTGGTGAGTGCTTTAAAACTAAAACTTAATTAAATAAAAAAAAACAAAATTCAAGATGTACATGGCAATATAACTGAGATTTAACTGGTAAAAATAATACACTTCAATTTTGTTGAAAAATAATAACATTATCTTAATGGTGTAGTTGTGCTAAAATAATGGTTTTATGTTTCATGTAACTGTACACATAACTAGACACATTATTGGATTGGAAGTTGAAATAATTAATTATTTAATTAAAGTATACTTAACATATTTACAATAAATTAAGATTCAATTAAGAGTTTAATTAATCAAAGAATCAAACCTTAGGCTTCACGTTCTATCTAGTTGCAAAGATGATATAACTGCAAGAAAGAAATTATTATATTAGTATGCAATGGTAAATCAAGTTGTAAATATAAAGTTTTAACTTAATTGCATCTGCATTTACTTTCTAAAAAAATAATCAGTCTTTGGTTAGAAATTCAAGTGGGACATACTGGAAAGAAAATATAAATTCAACTTGATTTAAGCCCTAATTGCACAAAAATTAAAAAATAATAAAAAACTTGAACTTGAGAGAGAAATATGAATCAAAACAATATGTGTTGAAGCATTAAGACTATTTTTCTAACATAGCACTTCAGTGTTTAGGTATCGAGATTATTGCATTTTTTTGCCTGTTGAAAAAACTTAAATATGCTAATGAAGAATAATAATTCAGAAATGTTCTTAAGAAGGTAATTAGCTCTCAATAACCCAAAATTAACCCTTTATCATCTCAATTAACCTCACTAACCCCAATTATCTCTCAATCATTATCGCAATTAATATTTTTTTTAATTCATACATATTGAAAACCTTGCAATTAGTTATTAAAAAAATTATGTTATGACTTTTGATTGATATTCCTTAAAGATCTTTATTAGGTACTTTTTTGCATAAGGTATTCCATACCTCTAACTTAACAAAAGAACAGTTCCCAACTGGAGTATCACTTCCCTCTTCAACTAACAATAATGTAGAGCAGTATAAACAAACATCATACACTTTCTCTTGGCAGCCAATGATGCAAAGGAGTAGGACGGATACTATTCCAAGCTTGTTGAACATTACAAATGAAATTAAAAAAATAAGGTTATATAAGCAAGTTTTCAAAATTCCAATAATGGATGGTTCTCTTTTGCAATTTCGTCATAACAAAGGGACTTTTTGCAAATCTTCAAAAAAACGAGAGCAAAACAATCCTTCCTTTGCCTTCCAAAAAATAAAACCCTGCATTATTAGAAGTTGCCCAAAAAGACCCTTCATTCTTCAAAACAATTTTTGTCTTTCAATTTCCAACAATGGACGGTCCTCGTTTGCAATTTCATCATAACAAAGGGACTTTTTGCAAATCTCCCCAAAAAAAGAGCAAAAAAACTACATTATTAGAAATTGTCCAAAAGACAGTTGTTTCTTCAAAAAGTTTTTTTTTCAATTTCCAACAATGGACCCCCCCCCCCAAACCAAAAAAAACAAGAAGATTTTCAAATTACACCAGCCAACACAAAAGATTTAATTTCTTTTTCTTACCTGTTACGACAGAAATCCAGAAGAGTCGAGCTCCTCACAACCACCTGGGACGCACAAAATCGCCGCCTAGCACGACAGAGAATGTCCTCTCGTGTGATTGAGAAAGTGAGAAGGAGAAAGAGGGGAAAGAAGAGATTGAGGAGGAGAGAGGGCCAGCAAGTGGGGGAGAGAGAGAGAGAGAGAGAGAGAGCGACTGGGAGGGGACAGAGCGAGTCTGAAAGAGGCAGAGGAGAGAGGAAAAGTGGATCGCTTTTGCTCAGAAATAAGTTAGGGGATGGAAATATCACAAGAGGAGGAAAAAAACAAAAATAAGACACGTGCTGAGATCTGAGCCTTTTGAATTATCATCTAATTTAATGGTCAAAATTAAAAAAGTACAGTGTCTCACTAAGATTAAGAAGAATGTTAAGCTTTATAATCTATTATTAATATTAATATACTGGAAAAAATATTGGTGATGGATGTCATTACGGGAGACATAATATCTACTGTACCATATCCAGAGACCAGAATCCAGAGACCAGAATCGAATACATGTTTTAACTATTTGATAGAGGGAATAGTTGAGGAGCTAAATAGGGACAAGAAGTTCCGTTGCATATGGTTCGTGCCATGTCGATATTAGATTAGGGCTGCAAACGGTGTGGACAATATTTATATTCAATAGATATCCAATCCGAATGGGACGGATAATACCCGATTTTCGTATTTATGGGTATGGATATGGATAAACAGAAAAATTTAGAATCGGATATGGTGTGGATATGATAAAGCTATATCCAGCTCATGGGTATATTCATAACCGTATCCAATGAATATCCATAAGTATATTACATATATATTATATAATTTTAACTATTAATTCTTATCTTTTAATGATATTTTTATTATTTTGTTATCTTTTATAAGAAATTCTTTATTCACTTACAATTTAGTTCATACCAAATTATTTATTACCTTGTAATGAATAATCTATATATAATTATATTTAGGTCAGATAAACAAATCTAATTTTTTGTACGAGACTTTTAAATTAGGTGTTTTTAAATTTTGTTAGATAATTTTATTTTATGAATTATTTATATTAGTTGAATAATTTGGTAAATTGAGTTTGATTGTTTTATGGATTTGGTTACATTGCATGTTTATTAATTTGATTATTTGTAAAAATATCGCGGGTACGGTTTTCCCCATATCCATGGTTATATCCATGGGTACGGGGATGGGGATGAAATAATACCCGAAGCAAAATATGGGTATGGGTATAGATAGAGGTGGCAAATGGGCGGGTTGGGCCGGGTTCGGGTCAGGTCATTTCGGGTTCCGGATCGTTCGGGTCACGGGTCGTTCGGGTCACGGGTCATTCGGGTCACGGGTCGCTCGGGTCTCGGGTCGCTCGGGTATCGGGTCGCTCGGGTACCGGGTTGTTCGGGTCTCGGGTCGATCGGGTCTCGGGCCGTTCGGGTCTCGGGACGTTCGGGTTATGGGTCAGGCGGGTTCGGATTACAGGTCAATCGGGTTATGGGTCATTCGGGTTTGTATTTCGGGTAATTCCGGTTTGTGTTTCGAAAAAGTTTGGTCTGTGTTTTGAGCAATTCAAGTTTGTATATAGATAGACGAAATATCGAAAATTCGACTTAATTTTCGTAGTTCCTAAAATTAGAATCATGATCTAACTCGTTCACTATCTGTGTAGTGAGAATCATCCGACTCTGATTGGAATCGGCCGAGTTGAATCGGAGAATCTGATTTTTTTAAAGTATTATCTTTAAATTAAAAAAATGGAATAAAATGAAAAAAAAAATTTTAAGTTATAAAAATATGGAAAGATTCAAATAAAATATAATCATATACATTTGGATATATCTATTATATATGATATTTTTTACTATATTTTTTATTTAAGAGGGGCAATGAAAAAAATCGAAAAAAATAAAAAATCAGAAAAAATAAAAAAAATCGAACTTGGTTTAATTTTGTTGTTGACCTGTTTATTGCACGATATTATATAATATTAATTTTGTATGTTGTTATTAGTTATGTGTTATTTATACAAATTGAGTTCACTATAACAAACCAAGTTTTCTATTAAAAAATATTAATTCATTAATGTATTAATAATTTAATATCATAAGATGTGAGAATTAAAAAATCATCATTATACACATAACACATGTAGATATACAACTTTTTCAATGTAAAATTACAGAAAGTCCAATAATTATGGCAAAATCAGCACACAAATATCCAGTTTCATGTTATTCATCTTGCATTACATGTTATTCAGGTTTCGAAAATTGGGCGGGTCATTCGGGTTCGGGTTCGGGCAATTCGGGTTACGGGTCGTTCGGGTTTCGGGCCGCTCGGGTTTCGGGCCATTCAGGTTTCGGGCCATTCGGGTTTCGGGTTCTTCTGGTTTCGGGTCATTCAGGTTTCGGGTCAGGTCGGGTTTCGGGCCGTTGACTTGTCAACATCTTCGGATCAGGTCAGGTTCGGGTCGGTCGGGCGGGTTTTTCGGGTCGGGTCAGATTTTGCCACCTCTAGATATAGATATATCTATTTATAAATGGGCGGATATGGAAATGTTATATTCATATCCGACCCGCACCATTTGCAGCCCTATATTAGATCTTCGAAAAGTTTGTTGAGAATGTATTGTTTTAGTAGTTTCATGTATTGAGTCCATCTGTTTTAGAGTCCAACTATTATAATACTTGTTATATTAGTATATTTGTGAGTGTTAGTTGGCCTTTGTTTTATGATATTTGTATTAGTATATTTGTGAGTGTTAGTTGGTTCTTGTTTTGTGATATTTGGTTATTATGGAGGAATTACTTAGTGTTGGATCATTAATTCAACGTTGGACTTATATGTATAATATTTGTGTATAATATTACTGTCAAATATACTTATAATGAAGTGATCAAGTTTAGTTAATTATATTAAGTATTAATGTGTCAAATTAGGATGTGGCCTTTGATGTGTAGAATTGTGGGTGGTGTGTTTATTTTTATGATGAATTTGAAATGGAAAAGTCCACATTAGGAGCCAAATTGTGTCTCTTCATGAAAAGGTGTCTTATTTGGATATATAAGCGATTTGGTCCCCAATACACATGGTAAGTCATTTCTCTCATCGCCCCATTAATAAGAGAGAGGGAGAGACCAAAAGAGAAAAGAAAACAAAGGAATCTCAGTTGGCGTTCATGAAGTATTTGGAATACCCTATTTGCATATTTCGGTATCCTTCGTTCGAAATAAATTGATAAGGCTTCATCTTCTAATTCGGTATTTAAGCAAGGACTAGAAGTACACTTCCGCTATTATGTTACGGTTTTGATTCACATAGTTTTCGATCCGGGTTTTTTGGCGGTGCCAGACGGTATCGCCCCAACAAGTGGCATCAGAGCGGGACTATGTTGAATTAAAGAAATTAGGGTTTGATTTAAACTGGTATTGACTTCAAAATTAAGTAATTTGAACAAAAGAGGGTCAAAGTCAAATTTTAATTCTCATTAGGATTTGGTTCAGATCATTTTAGGATTCAAAGAAATTGAACAAATAATGAGGAAAAATAGTAGAAATTCAGAAATTAGGAAGGCATAAAATTGAAGTTTTTGGATCTGGTTGTTAAGGGAATAATCGATGTGATTTAAGAGTTGTCAAAAGTGATCGTCCGAGATTAGTCGGCCAGATTGTCACTCGCAAGCAACGCCATCTTCACGTAAGGAGGAGCATCTTAGAACAGATGCAAAGGAAATGCGATAAGACGCGTCTGCTGGACGGACGCGAGTTTCGGGCGAGATGGCGCGAAGGTGTGAAGCTCTTCCGGTGAAGATACGCGGCCATCCGGGCGAGAAGTCGTCATGTCCAGACGCGACTCGAGAGGAATCTCGTGAGTAGTCTGTTTGGAGGAGATGGGATCGAGTTTCCTGGATTTTATTGTTTAAGGAACCGAGAATCTAAATCAAGTTTAGTAAATCCTGATATTCAGAAAATATGGAAATATAGTTCGGGATTTTAAATCCTGATTAAGTTGAACCAAATTTGAACTGGGCCTTTTTGGATGCTGGGATAAGAAACTTGAGATTTTAGAAGGAACAACTTATTTTTTTTAATATTTTAAGCCCAATAAAGAAACCCATTAAGGTAAAATTAAGGATTTTAGGTATTATTTTTAAGACCCAAAATAATAAAGTTTTATAAAGTTAAGAATATAGATTTTAGTGGGTTTTATGTTTTAAATAAAATAAAGGACTTTAGTAATATTTAAAAAAAAAATATTTTTTATTTTAATTAAACATATTAGACAATTTATGACTTGTAAAGTTTCAAAATAACTCATTAAGCATTAAGGTAAAATTAGAAATATTTTGGTATCCGTATGTACCAACATATTAAGGCATTAAATTGCAAATTTTAAGTATAAAATGAGTTATCAAAGGAATTAAGTTATTAATGCAAATTCAGGAAAATAAAAGGTCGATTTTATAACTCGATCATAAGGGCTTGTAAATATAATTGGACTAAAATTATATATATTTACAAATAAATCCTAAGTAAGGATTAATTTGCGATAGTAAAATACAAGATAATTTGTGCAAAATTGATATAAGGGACTTTTATTTAAAATTAGGCATAAAATATTTTATATTTACAAATAAGCCCATTATCAAGGATCATTTTGTGACAATCTTGAAAAGTTAAGAAAATGCCCACATGTAAAGTTGTAAATTCGACTTTAAAGTATAATTTTAAGTTCAAATAAAGGTATCTAAGAATATATATTTTGGAATTGATTAGTTTTAGCATGACGTCGCCAAAGTGACCTCTCTGTTGCAATTAGTTTTATTTCGGAATATAAAAGGCCGTGTTTGTATTATTATTATATAAATATTGATCGGCCCAAAGGAAGACAATATTTATTTTAATTATATGTGCATATGAGTAGTATCGAGTATGTGATACTTATTTGGTTTTACGTGTGACAAATTTAATCGGCCCAAAGGAAGATAAATTTGTTGACGTGTTACTTTGTTATCAAAGCTTGATAATTACGCCAAGATATCAATCAGAAGTTGATATTATCGTCCAAAGATGAAATATTAATGGAAACCGATATCTTGTGATGGGGTTTACCTTTAATTGAATTTATTATTATTCAATTATTTGGATGAGCTTATAGTAATTGAATACTGTTCTATATATAATAGTAAATATCGCAACTAATATTGCTAGCATCAATTCAGTTCTAGGTGAATGGTATAAAAGGGAATTTTCAATAGTTCTCAAGTTCAACGATCTTGACATTGTGATAAGGGCAACTTTCCATTAACACATAAATATAAGAGTACATCTAATTAAATGATGGAGATTGAGAAATGTGGGAAAAGTCATATCGCATGTGTATGATGATCAATACAGAATACTATTCCATAGACATTCAGGGCATAATTTCGGAATATAACTACGGTTAAAAAGTTATTTAAGAATACTGAAAATACGTTTGTCAAAATTGAAAAGGTTAAAGTATGTATCATCTAGACAAATTTAAATTCAATTAGGAATAAAAGCAAAGGGATGTAGGAAGCAGAATAAGATAGCTGCAAAATTGTCGCCAATAAAGAAATAAGATTTGTTTCTAATTTTGATTTGTTTATTGGTTAATTTAATTTGGTCTATAGACTCGTGTGATGAATAGATTCCGGTATAATTATTTACATCACATGTCTATGGAAGATTACTAAATTGCTAGAAACCTAATGATGGTGAAAGATACATCATTACAGGTGACGGCAAAATAGTTAAAATTTAAGCAATTGAAAAATTTAGATTATTATTAAAGTCTGGATTTTATTTGGATCTACATGAAACTTTTGTTGTTGCGTCTTTTAGAGGTAACTTGATTTCTACTTCCATTTTTTGATAAAGCGGATTTTGCTTGTTTATTTGGAAATAGAAAAGTTAGTAGTTTCATTATTCAAAGTTGGTTAATTCGGTTCTTTGTCGGTTTATGATAATCTTTATCTTTGGATAAAATTACTTCATATAATGAAAATCTTGCAATTAAGTACACTCTTGTGAAAAGTGTAAATTAACCTAGGAGAATTTGGTATTTTGTGACACATAATATTTGGTCGTATCTCCAATCGGAGAATTAAAAAGATTTGTGTCAAACAAAATTCTCTACCTTTTAAGTTTCACAGGCTTAAATGTTTGTGTTATATATAACGGAAACAAACTAATAAAAGGAGATTTAAAGTCAAAAATGTCTCAAGATGTATTAGAACTGATACATAAGGACATATGCGGATCATTTCCTACGGTTTCTAGGAATGATCAACAGCAAAATATCATGTTCATAGACATATTTTAGGTATGACTACGTTTATCTCAATTATGAAATGACAACGGTATTGGATGTTCAAAAGTTTTAAGGTTATAGTTGGGTTAACTCAACTTAAAAAAAAAACTAAAAGCACTAAATTTGACCGTGATGATAAAATATCATGGTTAATATGGCGGTTAAGGTGAATAACATCCATGACTATTTGTGAAATTTCTAGAGAAAAGCGATATCGTCTCTTAGTATACAATGTCGGATTTTTCCAACATGATTGATTTGACTGACTGACGAAATAGATTGCTTAAAGATATGACGCATAGTGTGATTACTAATATTAATTTATCGTCATTGCTCTGGGGGGGATACTTAATACTGCAGCTTATATCCTAAATACAGTTCCATCTCAAGCAACTAATAAACCGCAATACGATTTTGAATAGGTTATTAGCCTTGTTTAAATCATTTACATGTTGAGGTTGTCCAGTTAAGGTAAGCCTAAAGGCATAAGGAAAAGAAACTCGACTCAAGTTGCTATTTTATTGGATATGCCATTTAATTTATAAGGATACAAGTTTTACGATCCCACAAATAAAGTCGATTTGTATAATCATTCGGGAAATGCGCGGTTCTTTGAAAATGTCCAGTTTGTGGGGGGAAATACGGCTATAGTCTTGAAATTCAAGACTTACGTTTTGATTTGTTTATGTTTAAATTGTCAAGACATTATAGCCGAAGAGCAAACTTGGATATTTCAAGAAGAACAACAAATATAATTAAGTCAATAGATTATAAAGGGACTTTTCTCTACTGTTTATTCGGAAGACTCTTAAAGATTATCATGACAGTAGTGGCTAGCGCATTTCAATCTTGAGTCATATTGGAAGGATATAAAGACATATTTTTCAATGGTGACATTAATGAGACAAAGTATGTGACGCAACTAGAATTTTTTGTGTTGGTAGATACAAATAATATGCACTACAAACTCAAGGACTATATCTAAAGACTCAAACATACATCTCGACAATGGTATTATAACTTTCATCAATAGATCATCTCGTTTGGTTTTGAGATGAAGTTAGTAGATGTATATATAAAGTTATGTGGGAGTAATTATATTTTCCTGATTTTATATGTCAATGACATATTACATTCTACTAACGATCTAGCTTAATTGCATAACATCAAGATAATTCAATTTAGTAATCTTGAGATGAAAAAAATCTTGGTGATGCTTCTTTTGTGTCAAGTATAGAAATACTTTGAGACCATTCTCATGGTATTCTCAGTTTATCACAAAAGAATTAGATCATAAAGACTTTTAATAAAAATAGCATGAAAGCATTGCAAAGCAGGTTGTACTCTTGTGAATAGAGGAGACATATTTAGTCTCAAACAGTGTCCTAATGTGTTAGAAATACCATAAATATAGAAGATTTTTTTTTTATACTTTCAGTATAAGAAATCTTAAGGTTAAAATCATGTATGTATGCAGTTCAGTTATTGCATACATTATGGTGATGCTAGAATGATATTTAAGTAATTCTGAAATAAATCATTTGGAAAGCAGCCAAGAAGGTCTTGCGATATTTATAGAGAACAAAAGACTTAATGCTCACAAATCAAAGTTCAGATCAGTCCTTAAGATAATATGGTGTACTGACTCTAATGTTAATAGATGTCAAGATAATATAAAATAAGTAAAGAGATGCATTAATATGCGAGCTGTAGGTGTTGTTTCATTTACTGAAAGGATGCTAACTTGTTAATTATATAACATCTTTCATAATGTTAACAAAATTATATTATACTATGGGACATCTAATTATGGGATATTACTGTAGAATTTTGTTATGGAGTTGCAAATAGTGGATATAGTATGATAAGACCACTCAAGATATTATGATAATAAATTAGCAGTTATATATATTCCAACAATAGAAACTTAGAGATCAAGTTTCTAGTTGTAAATAAAGATTTCAGAGTAAACGGTTGTCTATATAACGTATTTGTACAAACTCCAAAATTATGGATTCATTTATTAAAGTCATCACTCAAAAGGTTATATGAGCTAGCTACTCATATGGGTGCAATTTTAATTAAGAATATTCAGTTCTAGTGGGAGTTCATATTTGTACGTATATAATCTAGACAAATGATATAGACATATGATACGGTTATTCGGATTTCAGGTTATTTCTGCAGAAATAAAATTCAATTTATTATATACTCTGATTATAATAAAGTTCGCCTCATTAAGGGAGAACGGTTTGTCTCATCAATGTTTTAAGGGAGACGGTTTTGTCTCATTAGGAAATGAGGTTTGATCTCTCTAAAGTGGACCAGTTGGAAATAGGCATGTTAAGATCACATTACATGAAATTTCCATGCTACACATCCACATCATGATTCATGTCATTCAATATATCGAGTACGTGACCATTGAAGGTTTAGTTACGCAAATTGTAACGAAAGCCGCTTTGATCCTATATTGATATTCTTGATGGACGGAATTGTTAAGGGACACATAAAAGTCAATGACAGAAAAGATGCGGATATTTGGGTTATATTTTATACACAATTACAAGGTTCTACATATAGTCCAAGTGGGAGATTGTTGGATCATTAATCCAACGTTGGACTTATATGTATAATATTTGTGTATAATATTACTGTCAAATATACTTATAATAAAGTGATCAAGTTTAGTTAATTATATTAAGTATTAATGTGTCAAATTAGGGTGTGGCCTTTGATGTGTAGAATTGTGGGTGGTGTGTTTCTATTTTTATGATGGGCTGAAATGGAAAAGTCCACATTAGGAGCCAAATTGTGTCTCTTCATGAAAGGGTGTTTATTTGGATATATAAGCAATTTGGTCCCCAATACACATGAACTAAGTCATTCTCTCATCTGCCCCATTAAGAAGAGCTGAGAGACCAAAAGAGAAAAGAAAACAAAGGAATCTCAATTGGCGTTCATGAAGTATTTGGAAGACCCTATTTGCATATTTCGGTGTCCTTCATTCGAAATAAATTGATAAGGCTTCATCTTCTAATTCGGTATTTAAGCAAGGACTAGAGGTACACTTCCGCTATTATGTTATGGTTTTGATTCACATAGTTTTCGATCCGGGTTTTTTGGCGGTGCCAGACGGTATCGCCCCAACACTTAGGTCTCATTTAGTATCATTTCTAGTTTTCTATATTTCATTTTTTTAAAGCGAAAAACAGTTTTCCAATTTTTGTTTTAAAAAAACTGCTTTTGTTTATATAACTGATCACAATTTTTCGTGCTTATTAACACATTTTCTACATACATACGAACAAAGGGTAATGTATTGTTTAAGTTTCTAACAAAGTTTATCTTGTCAATATATTATTTTTAGTTTTGTTATACTATTTTGAGTTTTCACATAGAACTTTAGCATATTTTTAAGCATATTATTTTCATGCTAAGTATAAATTTAAAGTTTCCAAACCTAATATACTGTTTTTATGGCTAATATGTCGAGTTTTCAATATTAATTTATTGTTTACAAATTAATATATTATTTTTGGTGTTAATATATTCTTTTTCATCGTCAATGTATCATTTTTAATATCAATATACCATTTTCAGTGTCAATGTTTTGCTTTCAATGCAAATATATTATTTTCAATATTAATATATTGTTTTAGTATCAATACATCATTTTCAGTGTTAATATACCGTTTTTTATTACAAATTTATTGAGTTTCGTGTCACGAAACTGTTTAGAATATCGATATATCATTTTCCATGTTAGTATATTATTTTCAATAAAACTATATTATTTTTAGTATGTCAATATGCCATTTTTAGTATCAATATACCATTTTATCAATTTCAACATTAATATAATGTGGTCGGTCTTTGATATATCAAGCTTCCAATATTAATATATCATTTTCGGTTTAAATATACCGTTTCAAGTATCAATATATCATTTTTATCCTTTTTATTGTCAATATATCATTTCACTATCAATATATCATTTTTAGTGACAATATATTATTTTTAGCGTCAATATAAAGTGTTCAGGATTAATATTTTTTTTTTTAATGTCATTATATCTTTTTCAGTGTCAACTTCCTTTTTTAATGTAATATAAAATTTTCTGGCCAATATTCCTATTTTAGTGTCAATATATCATTATAAGTGTCAAATTATTTTTTTTAGTATAATATAAAATTTTAAGGTCAATATTCATATTTTAATATTATTATATTATTTTCAGGTCTTTATGACATTTATAATTTGAAAATAAAAAATAGAAAAGAAAAAACAACATTTTGTAGTTTTCAAAATCCTGTTTATTTTTACCATTTGGACAGAAAAATAAAAACATAACTAATAAACTAACACGTTTTGTTTTTTTCTTGAAAAAATAAAAAACATAAAACATGAAACTGCGCCGATGCCAAACGAGCCCAAAGTTTTCTTAATCTAATTATTATTCAACATTTCTTTTCCTAATTTCACATATTTCATAGTAATTTCCATTTCTTAATCCACTATCAAATACAATTACATACCAAATGTATTCGTTAAACCTTCTTGTTCCACAGATAATTAATCTCCATCTAGAGAGGAACCTAAATTTTTAAAGTCCGAATTGCTATTGTACTGTTTTGAAACTTTTAGATTGCTCTCATGACTTTCAACAAAAAAAAAATTAATTTTTTAAACTTAAAATTCGGTTACTACTTGCTAGTCTAAAAGGACATGGATTATTTTTTTATTTTTTTTGCATTTTAGGCACCAAGTAGTTTTATTTTTCTTTTATTTATTTATTTTTTTTGAAATTCCACCAAAATAGGAATATAATTCCGTATATAGGATAATTTTTTTTGTTAATATTGCAATATTAATCTGTTTTGAGCCTACAATTTTCAAATGGGAAATGGGAAATGTGAAATGTGAAATCACGACGGCCTAGAGCACGCCCAAATCATGAAGGAACTTATATATATTATTTTTTCGCTTTTCAATATATTAATTTTTCTATATACTGTTTCACTGTTTTATAATTTTTTTTTTCATTATTTATTCTTTGCAATTTTATATATTGTTTTTTCGATTTTCAATATACTATTTAGGGGGAATTTCGGGTATATTCCTACTAAATCCCAAAATATCAAATTTATCCCTCTTAAATACTAAATATCAAATATATCCCTCTTAAATTTAATTAATATCAAATATATCCTAATTAAACAAAAAAATATCAAATATATCCATTTTAAAGTAATATAATATCAAAAATATCCAAACCGTTAATTTACCATCGAATTAAATATTATCTAATATTATTAGTTTTAATTAAATTATTAAAATTAAAATCAAAATTATTTGACCAAATTATCCTCTCCATCAAAATTATTTGACCAAATTATCCTCTTCATCTCTCCATTAAAACTTTCCCTGCAGCAAGTTAAAACGCTGACCAAACCTCATGCCACCACGACTCAGGCCAACGCCAACTCGCAGAATCGTGCCTATTGGTCAGACGCTGCAATTCGTCATCGGACCCTCCTTCCTACTCCTCTTTTCTTTCCTTCTAAAGAATGGACCCTTCTTTCCATTACTCTTTCAACTTTGGAGAAGAGGCTCAAGGGTCAAGAAGTGTTTGATTAAATGTTTTGCTGCGATCAAGAGGTTGAAGAAAGCAATACACATAACTTTTGAGATGGGAAATATTCTAGGCTTACCTGAGTGTGCGTGCCATGAATTGTGCTCTTATAGTAGTTGTTAAAATGGCGGAATTAGATTATGCACGGAAACTGTTTGATGAAATATCTGTTCACATAATTCACACATGATTTCAACTGTTTTAATAGATGGACTTTATAGAGAAGGCTGTGTAGAACTTCAAGAGATTAAAGGAGGATTTTAAAAGCTATGTTCTATGTTCATTTGGAAATCAAATATTAATTTTGGTGTTTTGTTTTGAAATGAGACAATGTTTTGGTTTGTTGTACTTAGATTTTGTTTCCTTATGTCGTATTTTTTTGGATCTTATATCAAAAATGAACTCGTTCATCTCAATGATGTATGTATGATGCCTAATGAATTCTCTCATTATATCAACACATATCAACAAATATATCAAATATAAACATAATCATATTATGTTTTGATTATTTACCCATTTATAAAATATATATATATATATATATATATATATATATATATATATATATATATATATATATATATATATATATATATATATATATATATATATAAGGTTTACAATTGCGAATTCGGGCGCGGTCATCATTGTCAACATTTGGCAGGTCAAAACTCAATGTTTGATTTGGTCAACATTTGACTCGGTCAACGATCAACATTTGACAAGGTCAACAGTCAATGGTCAATATTTTGACCAGGTCATGATCAACTTTTGAACAATTTAATGGTCAACAGTCAAGGGGTAAATTAGTGTAGTCAACTGTCAACAATTAACAATCAATACAATCAACGGGCAACATAGTCCACAGTCAACACAGTGGGTTAACAGTCACTGTCAACATGATCAACATGGTCAACACCTGGTCAACTTTGTCAACACACATTTTTCTACACATTAATACATCATAGGCATCTTTTCATGAATTCAATACATCACATGCAACTTTTCATGAAATAATACATCACATGCACTATTTTAAAAAGGCAATTCATGGTATGCACCCTTTCATGAAGACACAACTATTCAAGAGGTCGCAACTCTTGAGATTGCACCTTCTCGGTCGTATCTCTTAGTTGCGCATGTCGATTACACCCGTTGGTCGCACCTCTTGGTCGCAACCGTTAGTCGCAACCTATTGGACGTAATATTTGGATCATATCCATTGGTCACATCCTTTAGTCACACCCTTTAGTCGCACCCTTTGGTCGTACCCATTCGTCGCAACCTTATGGATGTGACATATGGATCGCATCCGTTGGTCACACCCTTTAGTCGCACCCATTCGTCGCAACCTTATGGACGTGACATTTAGATCGCATCTGTTGGACACACCCTTTAGTCGCACCCTTTGGTCGCAACCTTTCGTCGTGTCTTTTGGATGTGACATTTGAATCGCATCCCTTGATCACACCCGTTAGTCGCACCTTTTGGTCACACTCATTCGTCGCAACCTTATGGACGTGACATTTGGATCGCATCCGTTGGTCATACACTTTAGTCACACCTTTTGGTCGCATCCGTTGGTCGCAACCTTTCATCGCGTCTTTTGGATGTGACATTTGAATCGCATCCCTTGGTCACACCCGTTAGTCGCACCTTTTGGTCGCACCCTTTGGTCGCATCCGTTAGTCGCAACCTTTCATCGCGTCTTTTGGATGTGATATTTGAATCGCATCCCTTGGTCATAGCCGTTAGTCGCACCTTTTGGTCGCACCCTTTGGTTGCATCCGTTGGTCGCAACCTTTCGTCGCGTCTTTTGGATGTGACATTTGAATCGCATCCCTTGGTCACACCCATTAGTCACACCTTTTGGTCGCACCTTTTGGTCACATCCCTTGGTCACACCCGTTAGTCGCATCTTTTGGTCGCAACTCTTGGACTCAACTTTTGGATCGTTTTCCTTGGTCGCACCTTTTAGAAGCATTCCTTGGTCGTGACCTTTGGATCATATTTCTTGGTCGCAACTCTTGGATGCAACACTTGGACGCAACTTTTGCATCGTATCCCTTGGCGGCATCTTTTGGACACAACTTCTGGATCACATCTATTCATCGCATCTTTTGATCGCATCTCTTGGACATAACTTTTGGATCACATCCTTTGGTCATATCCTTTGGTCGCATTCTTTGGATGCAACTCTTGGATCATATCCATTAATCGCATCGTTTCTATTAAGAATATTCAACACTTGAATACTCTTTATGCAAGCCTTATAATTATAAATCAAAATTATAAATGGTATCTAAATAGTATATATCACATATATACCGACTCAATTTAACCGAAACATGCACGTCGCTCTGATACCACTTTTGGGTTTCAGACGTGCATAACTTAGCGGAAAACAAAAAATTCGTCCAAAACCAATCCGAGGATCCGTGCGTATCGGTTAAATCAAAGAAATAAATCTTAAAGATACCTTTCGGATTACGCTTAATCCGTGACGCTCAAACCATGGATATTGTCCATGTGCCTCTAAACTGGTTACCATCCTAACCGATTTTCGGTCCGTCTAGGCCGTCTAGGTCGGGTCGTGCGGAAGTCATCTACCGCACACACAATCGGTCTCCACCAAAACTCTCAACAAACCGTTCTCATCTTTTTAGGCCGAATAGATCACAAGCGCTGAAAGTACTAACGGCGCCTCTAACGGTGTCCACATGAACAAACTTCTTAAAATGGGAAGAAGAACAATATATATGCTAGTAGCTTGTTCTCCTCTTGCATAAGAAAACTCTTCTTATTTTATCTCACAAAAGATGTATATAATTCCTCTCATATAATCGCACTCTTTCATTTTTGTCATACAAAAGGAAAGCACCCTTTCATAATTTTGTCATACAAATTAGAAAGTATATTTTCTCTCTTTTGTCTCACAAAAGAGAATGAGAAATAATAAGAGAGAGAATGATGCGTTGTGTTGTGAATTTGGAGCCCTCTATGTCCTTATATAGAGGTGAAGAGTCATGTCTCTTCACACTATAAGATGTGTATGACATCAGTAGTCATTATCCATATGTCATCATCTAGACTCTTCTAGATTACATGATCTTTTCTGCTCATAGTCTTTATATACATATATATCACATCTTATCACAGAAGATGACAATATATTTTGTGACATTCTTATGTAACTCATCATATAAGTCGCTAGGATTTTCTGCGCTTCTTTGTGTATGACCCTGTAGGTTCACTTAATGTTGGCAATAGACTTGACAGTTTACAAATCATGAGGGAACACTAGCAAGCCATCATGACTACCCAATTTAAGTGAATATCGGTGATCCGGTTTACTACAAAAAAATAGAACCCTACTGTTTTAATTTAAAAAAAATGTTTGACTTGTAAATTTAGTAACTGAGTGAGAATATTCAAATTTGTTTGTATAGAGAGATATATGAGAGACAGAGCCAAACATCTTAGGTGTTTTACTTGAACTAGTATTTACATCCAAATAGATGATTCAAACTTTTCATTAGAGCTACGGGAATATATCTTTTTGATATGTGTTAGTTTGTATTATTTTAATTCGTTTCTTAGTCTGATGATGGGAAAAAAGAATTCTTCTTTAGAAGTGTAGAAGAATTTCTTAATTAATCTCTTTAAAGTGAAGAAATTCTTAAAAATAAATTAATATGGCAGTTTCATTAACTATATTAATTGTCAAGTTCAAATTTTTTTATTATTATCAATTTTCAGTTGTTGCTTAACAATTCGAAATGTGATTTATATTTGCTTTAACGGTTTATAATTTGTATTATGGGAACATATGCTAATTGTCCAGAGACAATTTCAATCATGTGCATATGATATGTGTATAGAACTAAATGTAAGTATAAGAACAAAAATACTCATTAAAACAGATACAAACTGAGACATTTGAGTCATTAATTGCAAATTAATTAAATCAAATGTTAGCTCAAAATTGAGACATTTTTCATGATTACAATATATGGTTTGGGTTGACTTGAAGGTCATAATAAAGGCCTAATCATACATTGATGGCTAACTTCAGGAAATTAGGCCTGAATATTTATTGAAAATTGGATTACATGTCAACCCAATCAAATTCATGTATAAGAAAAAGAATCAAAATGAACAAAAAAAATCGCATAGTTAACCAATGCAAAGACATAAGTGAAAGCAGATAGAAATGAATCAAAAATCAAATGCTATATAATAGAATTAAGTTTAGTACCTATTTTTTTAGCAGAACGAACAAAAATTAAGACAGAACAGAACAACCCCATATTAACTTTCCAAGACCAAAGAAAAACTTCAACCTTCGGATCTTAGTTCTTATCCTCCAAATTCCAATTTCACTAGAATTCAAAACTAAAACCAAAAATACCACTTAAGTTCAAATCTAATTGAATCCATACTGTTGGAAAGTCATATACTTTTTTATAAATATATTATAATATTATAATTGACCACACTCTGATTAACACTGCCCATAAATTGAATTCATAATTCTCAACAAACTAACGCCAAAAATTACAATGCTCAAGAAATTAAATTCACAAATATAATTCCGAGTTGAATCCTCATGAGCTTGTTATTCCCTTAATATTCGGCAATAACAACTTCTCCACATGATCTATCGACACTTTCTTACAGAGTTCCTCAACAAATATGTTATACATCTTAGAGTCATCTAAAAGCCCTTTACAACTCATTTCACTCACCAATTCTTCCGCCTTACGCATTTCTCCTTTCTCACATAATACAAATATCAAAGTGCTATACATGGAAACACTGGGAACAAGTCCTTCACAAACCGCTTTATAAAACATTTTCTCAACCTTATCCCACTCACCTTTCGAACTAAAACCCACCATGAGCGTATTATACGTCACCACATTAGGTTCATATCCTTCACACACAATCTCAGCCAACAATTTTTCCGCCTCATCAACTCTTCCTCTCTTGCAAAACCCATCAATAATTATATTATACGTCACAACATCCGGCTCGAGGCCCATAGAAACCATTTGACTCACCAACTTTTCCGCTTTTTCAATTTCTCCTTTTTTACAGAATCCACGCACGACTGTGTTGTAAGTCACAATATCTGGCTCGAGTCCCCTAGAAACCATCTCTTGAATCCACTTTACCGCCTTTTCTGTTTTCCCTTTTTTGCAGAAGCCATCCACAAGAATGTTATAAGTCACTACGTTCGGTTTGAACCCCCCAGAAATCATTTCGTTAACCAAATCTTCCGCTTTTTTCATTTCGCCTTTTTTGCAGAATACATCGACAAGCGTGTTGTAAGTCACGACATCAGAAAGAATGCCCAAATTATCCATTTTGAGGAATAATGACTCGGCCGTTTTGAAAGCGGCTCTCTTGCATAGCCCTTTCAGAAGCGTGTTGCATGTGATTGTGTCAGGTCTCGGTCCTTTTGAGACCATTTTGTGGAATAACTCCTCTGCTTTGTCGACTTTTCCCATTTTGCACCATTGATGCATGAGATTGTTGTACATTGCCACGTCAGGCTCGGATCCCATCTTAGGCATTTTGTCGAACAACATGGTTGCAGCCTCTGAAATTCTTTTATTTGCAAAAAGACCTCTCAGAAGCAAATTCAATGTAGAAGCATTAGGAGTAAATCCGTTCTTAATTAACTTTCCGAAAAAAACAAATGCAAGGTCTATTTGGTTAGCACGGCAACACGAGTCGATTATGGTTCGGTAAGTATACTCATTTGGATGAATCCCAATTTCTTGACTCATGCGATTGAAGAGAGATATTACAGTGAAATGCATGTTTTCTTGGTCGTTCATTCGGCAAATGGACATTAAGAGGTCATTGAAGGAATTGACGGGTGGCTTGGGTTCAGCTTTCTCAGCTTGCAATGACAATTCGTCGAATAGGTGCAGGGCCTCTTCCATTGAGAGATTTTTCTCTTGTTTGAATCGTCTCTTTGTGGAGAAGGATTTGGCGGTATTGGTTGCAAGAGGAATTGAAAGGCAGTTACGGCCATGGGGAAAGCAAGTATGGAAGAGTGAAAGCTGAGGAGCTAGACGAGGAATGGAGCTCTTTGAGGAGGAGGCGGAGTGAAGTGACGGACTCGCCATTATTATTATAGGTAATTCTTGAAGCAGCAGGTGCCTTCATTCATTACCATGGTTCAATTGCTGGGTTCCGCAAGATAGTAGAGAAGGGGAGAAGCAAAGCATTGGAGAGAGGATAGATGTGCGTTCGATTCCGTTTATTCGGTTTCCGAACCGAATCGATAAATTTCGGTTGGTTCGGTTTCGGTTCAATTTTAAAATTTGAGTTGTTCGGTTAAACCGGTTCGTTTCGCTTTTAATTATCAAAAACCGAATAAATCGAATCGACCAAACTAATAGATTTTGTTGCTAATTTTGATAATTTATAATACTTTAAACTTAAATATATATTATTATTAATTAATAGAATCATTATTTTGTTTAAAATTTGTTAATTTTGATTTAAAATTATTCATATATCATTCTAATTCGGTTTAACCGAATAAATCTGGTTTTGTTCGGTTCGATTTAAAATTCGATTTTGACTTAGTTCGGTTCGGTTCAAATCTTATTCGGTTCGGTTTAGTTCGATTTGATCTTATTCGGTTCGGTTTGAACTGAACCGACCGAATGAACATCCCCTAATGATAGATGGGAGAGGAAGAGGATAGATGGATTGAGAAAATTACGATGAAGACTCTGTACTATCAAGAAATTTATAAGTGTATTTATTTTTTCTATATTTATTTTACTAATAGGAGAAAATATGCTTACGTAATCAAACAAAAACTTTTTCCAAATGTTCTAATAATCAATAAATCCCTAAAAGCAGATTTGTAAAAATCATACTAATTATGTAATGTTCAAATTAATCTGATAAACATTTTTCTTAATACTTTCGAGATGTTAGATTATAGTTGCCCTCAAATCAAAATTTATCAATTTTATAAAAAATAATTCTTTTTCTTGTGCATTTGAAAAGGAAATTCTTCAAAAACCTCCTAATTTTCTTGGAATTTATCAAAAAATATCCTATTTTTTAGATTTCTTCAAAAACTCTTATAAAGTAGATTCAATGATAAAGCAGTCTACAACAATATCTCTTTAAAAACCTCTCTAAGATCCTGTTAAACACGAGATTCGATCCACTCATCTATGGAAAGTGGAGCTAGTACCATAACCAATGTCATCAGAACCGGACCGGACATCAACTCGGAAGAGTTTTGAGTCACTGGTCCACCGGTCCAACCAATGGGTAAACCAGTTCAATCGCTGATTTTTCATACTATGATTTATAAATAAATAAAGAGAAATTCTTCAAAAACCCCCTAACTGTTTTGGATATTATAAAAAAACTCTAACTTTTTACATTCCTTTAAAATCCCCCTATAAAGTGATTTGATCTTTTTAGCCCCTTATTGTGTTATGTTTAACTTTTCCATCCAATTTGTTTTTTAATTAACCAAAATGCCCTTATATAATTATTTTCATATTTTATTTTATTCAATTAAAAATAATAAATAAATGAAAAATAATATTTTTTAATATAATATTTCATGATATTTTATAATATTATTCTATGATATCATTTATTAATGCATTAATTCTTTCTATGATATTATATTAAATAATATATCCTACTATTATATAAATTATAATTTTATATTACATAAAATATTATTTTCTTCTTTAATATTCATATTATTTTGTTCATATTTTAGTTCCCATTTAATATTTATATTTCATGTAAAATATATTTTCAATTTTTAATTGAATAAAATTAAAAATTAAAATAATTATATAAGCGCATTTTGGTCCATTAAAAAATTTATTGGATGGAAAAATTAAAATTAACCCCATAGGGCCTGTTTGGATAAAGGATAAGAAGGGGATAAAACGATTAATCGTCTTATTCCTTGCCAAACACACAAATTAAAATGAGATATAAGAAGGAATAGAAAGCATAAGCTTATAACTCATCTGATGCGTGATAATCTTATACTCTTCTTATACTTTCCCCTTATTTCCGAAAATACCCTCTCATGTACTTTTTTCATTTGTCTTGTACTTACTTTTCACAGGCCCCATTCATCCTCTCCAAGCAAAAAGCTATATCCAAGCAAAGTTACTTTTTAACTTTGTTTTTCTCTAAATTTTAGATCATTTTTCTAAAATTTATCATTTCCAAAAATAAACTGTATAAATCACTTCATCATGTAAAGCTCTTTAATTTGATATCTCAATTGTGGGGTGTTCGGTTCAAGTTCAAAAATCACATATATGAAGCTCATTGCAATATTCCGGTAAGAAAACTTAAAAATTTATATCTTTTTTCTTTTTGTTAGAAAGATTGAATGCTTACAGTTTATTAGAGTAGCTTGTTTAGTCTAAACATGTAACTTATAACATTGATATTACATTCCTGTTGGGCTTTTTGTTTGTTAGAAACAGACCAAGTAAAGGGTTGAAGCAATATTACCATGTCAGATAAGCAAAGATTGAATGGATTTAACCATCTGGCATATAAATCAAGCAGATGGAGCTTAATATTTGCTCGTGAGTGGATTTAACCATCCAATTCTTTCTAATTGTGAATGTCAGACAAGCTATTGTTTGTCTCTGACATGGTAATCTTTGTTTTTCTCACAAGCTTATATTTTCCTATCTGACATGGCAATAAAAGTCAGATGGTTTAATTCGTTCAAAGGTTGATAATATTTGTTAAATAAAACTCAGGCCAATCAAATTTTCTTTGACTTCGTTGTATATGTATTCAATCTGAAAGCGATTGTTTAATTAGTGTTTGTGCTATTTAGTTTTAAGTAAAAATATTTAGTAATCTAATTAAGCACATGGTACATGTCATATTTTGGCGAAATTCAAGAGATGACTATCCCTTGTTAGTTTCTTGTGAGCACTCATCATATTCTGATTAGTGTTCATTTCATCTATATTTCATTAAGAGTCCTAGTATTTCTTGAAAGACCAAAATTACTAAATTATATTAGATTAATAGTATAAAAGAGCAATTAGGCATGAGAAAAATAGATTTTTATTTGTGACACATATATTTATTTGTGAAACGGTAATTAGGCATGGAAAACTTTGCGAGTTCATCGGTGGGAATGGGGAAGGGTAAAAAAAACAATGGTAGTGGGAATGTTAGGACCCAACGTTTAAACTTTTCTGAGCAAGAAACATCTGTTTTGTTACGACTATTACGAGATGTCCAAGTTAGGGGTAAGCGGTCAGATCAAAGTGGAAATTTCATTCCGGATGAATGGAAAGAAGTCCATCCACTATTTAATGATAGATGTGGCACATCACGTTGTGAAGATGAGTTGCGTGTAAGATACAAAACGGTTAAGAAGACTTTCTCTCTCTACACGGGGTACTAAAAAAAAGATTCAAAGTGCTCGTATGCATGCCACCTTACAAGTTCAAAAAACAATGCTTAATTGTTCTAGCATGTTGTGTTGTACACAATTTCATAAAGTGTCAAACTGAGATTCTAAATGATAATGATATTTTTCTTAATATGTCCGAGGAGTTACCGGACTCCGAAAATGTTGACCAAATTGATGGGGATTTGACACAGAAGAGGAGACACATGTTGGAGAAGTTCTTCGAAATACTATTACAAATGCTCTGTGGAGTGATTATCATGAGCGTCTTGATCATATGAATTAGGCTCTTGTACTACTGTATTGCATGTACTTTATTATGCAATCTTCCTAATTTTTTATTCATAAAAACAGACATGTATTTTATTTTAGTTAGATCTTATTAAATATAATATTAGTTTATTTTAGTATTTATGTTTATATTTGCATTTGTTTTTTAATAGTCTCATATTTTTATGTTGACTGTCAATTAGCATTTAACTAATTAAAGATAGCATGTTAACATTCCACATAACAAGGGCAATTTAGTCATTTGTAAAAAAAATCATTTTAAATTCAACATTATCTCAATTCTTATTCCTATCATCTTACCAAACACCATTTCAAAATTGAGGTATAAGGAGGCATAACTCCTTACGCGTAGATTAAATTATACTTCTCTTATCCTCCATCCAAACGAAGCCATAGGGGACAAAATAAAATTCAATCCACTTTATAGGGGGGTTTTTGAAGAATTTGAGAAGTTAGGGGGTTTATGATAAATTCTAGAAAAATTAGGGGGGTTTTGAAGAATTTCCCATAAATAAAATAACTTTGTATATTTCTCGGGACATCTTTAAAAAAAAAACTTTTGTTGTCCTCAGTTTGATGATTTTTAAAACTATTCCGAGCTACTAATATATTTGTGTGAGAATGTCTTGAGCCAGCTAGTCGAACGATCAAGTTCTCGGAAATGACTCAATCGCATCCTGCCTATCTCAGAAGAATAAGAAGTCGTCACGCATACAAAAAAAATTCAAGAGAGTATTTCAAGGCGTGGGAGCAAGCTTCTTAGTCTTCGTGTTTGTATAGTTTGGTGAGAAATTTAATTGTTATTAAAAAGAGAGTAGAATCTGCAAAATCTGCAAAATAATGTTTTTTTTGGTTAGTTCCATTGACAACGGAAGTGGTCCATTGTCAATGGACCACTATGTTGACAACGGAACTGTCCGTTGGTGAACGTTTCGTCCTGACTTCTTTCTGGCCGAAATCATATACAGTCCGTTGGCAACAGAGTATTTCCGTTGGCAACGGATAAGTAGGAATTTAGCCGTTTGATTTGAAATATTCCTTGTTTGCCTTATGTTTTTGGCAGTCCGTTGGCAACGGAATTGTTCCGTTGGCAACGGAATTGCACAGTTTCCTTCTGTGACGGCTGCTCTATCCTTCTTTTAAAAAGCCGCCTCTCTCAAAAAAATAGATGATTTTCCATTGAAAAAAAGCAGATTTTTTTCTCTTCTTAATACTGTTGAATTGCTCTAAATCTAAAAGTGAGATTAGTGGAGTTTTGAGCGTGTTGCTCGTTGGTTTGTTGAAGTTAAAGAAATCGAGTTTGTAAGTTATTGCTCCATCGATTCGTCAAGTCTGTTGTATGACGAGCGGTGGTTCAAAGTCTGTAAACGATCTGTTTGTTAGTGGTGATCGGAGCCGAAAGGCAAGTCCCGGAGAGTAGGCAACTCGTGAACGCGGAAAGGGTCACCAGTGAGTAAACGGGTGGTTAAGACTAAACGCAACCACCTCGCCTAACTCCGTCATCAGATCGTGTGTTCGGTATCTCTTTACTTTGTATATTTACTTTAATTTCTTGTTCATTTAGTTTCGTTTTTAATTAGAATTTAAACAACCATCAAATAAAAGTCTAAAACAATAAAAATATAAAACCCCAAAAATACATTATTCATGTTTCCGCACGTTTAAGCCTATTAACCCCCCCCGTATAGGCCTCAATTGTTCAACAATTGGTACCAGAGCGGGAATACAGACCATTTCAAATTCTAATTTGAAATAACGTGTATTCGATTTATGGTGACCCCTCCGATCAATCGTCTTCAAATCGCGTACCCCGACAAACTCGACGACAAGAACTGGAACGTTTGGAAAAGATGCATGATGAATGCGTTTGATCTTCACGGTCTTCGAAAGGTAGTGAAAACTGGTTTTACCGTAGACTTTGTAACAAATAGTACCACAACCTATACCGAAGACACTAAAACCAATAAGACACTTGACATAATTGCACAGAATCTCATTCTCACAAATATGTTAAACACATTTTCTGTCATAATAGATGGTTGTGAGAATTCTAATGAAATGTGGAAAGCTCTCCTAAATAGATTTGAGAGAAATAATCAAATGAAAAGAACCAAATTAATGGGACTTGAACAACAATTTGATAATTTCCGGAAGATTGAAGGTGAACCCGTCGAGGTTATGTACATTCGTATGTCGCATATCCCAAATGGATTCACCGCTTTAGGAGAAAAACTAACCGATGATCGAGTTGTAGGTAAATTAATTAGGCGATGCCATCAAGATGGGAAGTACTTCGAGTCTCATTAGAAATCATGCTAGCAACAAAAGATATCGTGCCGGAAGAACTCGTCAACTACTTCAGTAACTTCGAACCCCGAGTGAGGCAAATGGGAACTGTTAGTAGTATGCCCTAGGCCAATATATTTGAGACCTAGATGTACGGATTGTGTTAAACAAACATTGTGTTTATTTAGAGATATTTTATATAATAAATGCGTATTGGTTATTTTATTCTTATTACTAAAATGAACCTTGAATATGATATTCCGCTTTATATCATCAAAGTATGTGACTTTGATAGTAAAACTATAAAGTATTATGAATGATATTCTAAACCGTCCCTGATCATTCATAGGATGTTTGTGAGAGAAACATACTTTATGATAAGCTATAAATGGACATCAGTATGTTAGTTGACTGATGGTCACGTTTTACTGATCATGAATAAGAGTTATTAAGTCATTAACGTAAGTATATGTTAGAGATCATATATTGGATTGACCCACCTTGAAAATACTACATGGTTCGTGTCATTAGTTATTCTCAGTAAAGAATGTATCTGTAATCCTTAGACTTGAGATTATCTCAGTTTCCTACATGAGAAATTTTATACTTTAATATAATCTAACATCGTCTTTAACCGAGCGGTCATAAAGATTATAATTAGGTATATAATGAATTATGCGGAGGAAATAGTTTAATTAAGATATGATTTGTTCATCTCATAAATTGAGAGAGATATCTTTAGGCCTCTTGATGATTTGATTGAAGAAACGCACGGCCGTGCTCAAGTGAATTAATATGGAGTTATTAATGTCATTTCATATTCAATCAAATTCGGTGTCAAGAGATATTTATCGACCAACGTAAGGTTGACACAAACCATGCCTTATGTACGATATAGATATCGTGTAACAAAGGGATACAATACATGAACATAAATTAGGTTTGATCGAATCATCCATACTTGCTTAATTTGGGTAATCATGATGTCTTGCTAGAGGCCGCTCATGATTTATAATCCGTTGTGATTATTGCCAACATTAAGTAAACCTACAAGGTCACACACAAAGAACAATTATTGAGAGGTACACAGAAAAATCATAACTTATGTGATAAGTTGTATGAAGAGCTACATAGTCAAGTGACATATCTAATCCTACATCTTATATGATAAGGTATGTTGCATATATGGTTACATAGTTACCATGCACATAGGATATGAAACTTATGGACTATATAGGCATATGAGACACCCCAAAATTATTAAGAAAGACATTATATTTTTCGTCCAACTTTTGTGAGACAAAAGGAGAGAAAAATCTGAAAATCATTCTCTTGTTATTTCTGTGAAAAAAAATGAAGAATGAATACTAGCATATATCATTCTTTATCCATTCAAAGGGGTTGTTCGTGTGAATACCGGTAGAGGACGAAGCGAAGTGCGGCATCTTTGTGATTTGGGTTGAAACCGTGGTTTGTTTGGAGAATCGGTTTGCTTGGAAAATCCGTTCGTTTGGAGATCGGTTTGTGATCGGTTTGTGCGACCGGTTAGGAGAAACATACAAATGATCGGATTGGAAACCGGTTTGAAATCGGGCAAAGAAAAGCGTCAACCTAATTCGCTTTCGATCATCACGGATTAAGCGTAATCCGAAGGTACAAAGTTATGAACTTTTCTTTGATTTAATTGTAATTCACGGATCCTTCTTTTGGGTTTCGAATTCGATTTTGTTTCGTTTTTATTTTTCCGCTGCGTTATGAACGGTAGAAACCCAACAGTGGTATCAGAGCCAAGTGAATTCCAATTAAACTAAGACGGATAAACCATTTTCGAAATATTTCTTTTGATTTTGAGGCGTTATTTTTCAATTGTTGAATTTTGATCATGAACGGTTGCGATTTCATGAAAGGATGCGACTTCATGAAAGGGTGCATGTGATGTATCTCGATCATGAATGGTTGCGATTTCATGAAAGGATGCGATTTCATGAAAGGGTGCATGTGATGTATCTTGATCATGAATGATTGCGATTTCATGAAAGGATGCAACTTCATGAAAGGGTGCATATGACGTATCTTGATCATGAACGGTTGCGATTTCATGAAAGGATGTGATTTCATGAAAGGGTGCATGTGATGTATCTTGATCATGAAAGGTTGCAACTTGATTGAAAGGATGCGACTTCATGAAATGATGTATCTTGATCATGAAAGGTTGCAACTTGATTGAAATGGTGCCTTGGGTATGTCATGAAGGGATGCATGTGATGTATCATAACCTTCGGATGGGTGTCTAGATTTTATGAAAAGGTGCGAAACTACGTATATGATACACTAAATAAATTTCGAAAAGATGTATTCAACATATCAATTTTTTAAAGAAATTTTGAGTTTCGGCACTCACGCATAGATTAATTGTAGACCCCGAATTTCATATTCGTGACGCCTTATACATATTTCATAAAATGGTTTAAAGTACAACATAATGCATATAACATGGCCTATTAGATATGTGATGAATGGTTGTGATTTGTGTGTGATGATGTGATATATGTAATATATGTATGTATGTAAAAACGGGCATGGTTCCGTTCTTGGTTGATGTGATGTAATTTATTTTGATGGTTAATTGTGACGGGCATGGTTCTGTTCATTTTATATATAATATAACTACCACGATCATACACATCATGGAGATGAAAGAGTTCACCGTCCACCTCATACGCATCATGGAGATGAAGGAGTTCACCGTCCACCTCATACACATCATGGAGATGAAGGAGTTCATCAATGCCTTGTGGTTGAATGTATCTTAGGAAATGATCTTAATGATTGGCTCATTTAGATCATCAAGGCCATGTTATATCATATCATATTTATTTTATCTATACATGTGATGTTCTGTGATGAAATACATGATAAAATAAAACAACTAAAACAAAAAGGTTAAACATAACAATCCCTCATATAATATTGAATCATAGAAATGCCTCCCATGTATCTATACTTATCATCCCTTCGATCATGCAAAATTTGGGTATGCCAAAGCATAGTGAATTAGCATAATCTTAGGGTGATAAGAAGCGAGAAATGGTGATTCTCGATATTTAGACATGGTTAGATTCAACTGAACTATCAAGTCAGACTTGGGTTCGGGGCATATGATAGGATGCATACGCCGAGCATATGATGCTCATCCTATAGATTAATCAAGAGTTGTATGAGATACAATTGGAAATGTTCCTACCTAAATAATTAGGTTCTAGGTGATGAGCCAAAGCTCACTTGGAACTTGATGAAATATGGATCTTGGCCCACTATGAAATTAAAATTTAAAATTTCCGAATCAATACATTTGGGGGTTATTGATTTGAATAAAATAGTGGGAGTTAAAATTATATTAAAATATCTCAAATCACATATTAATATAAACCCGCATCTAATTATGTGTAGAAAATCGCAACAAACAACACATCAACTTTAACATTGCGATCCGTCCTTGAGAAGGACAAGCTCAATGGGAAAAACTTCCTTGACTGGCATCGAAATTTGAGAATTTATTCTCAAATAAGAAAGGAAGAACTATGTCCTTGAAAGGCCCATTCCTAGCCAGCCCGCTAATGATGCTGATCAAGAAGTAATAGATACTTATGCCAAGTATACAAGCGACTTTAATGATGTGACATGTCTCATGTTAGCCACCATGGATGCCGATCTTCAAATGCAGTTTGAAAATTTAGAGGCATTTCCAATGTTGGCACAGCTCAAGGAAATGTTCCAAGAGCAAGCTAGAAATGAGAGATATAATGCATATTGTGCATTAGCAAGTTGTAAGATGGTCCCCAACTCCTCGGTGAGTGCTCATATTTTGAAAATGAAGGGGTACCTTGATCAACTTGAGAAACTAGGGGCAAAGGTAGGCAATGAGATGGCTACCGATTTGATCCTTAGGTCTCTTGCTCCGAATTTCAAGCCATTTATAATGAACTATAATATGCATAACATGGACAAGAGTCTCACGGAGATGCACGGCATGCTGAAGAACTTCTAGAGGACTATGAAGTCAAATGTTGTCAACGATGTTCTCTTGGTTCAGAAAGGCAAGGGTCAGAAGAGAAAAATCAAGGGCAAAGTCAAGGGAAAAGGTAAGGCCAAGGTGTTGTCCGAACCTAAGAGCAAGAAACCCAAGGAGGGTGTTTGTTTCTTCTTGCAATAAACCAGGCCATTGGAAAAGAAATTGTCAGGCCTACTCGGAGGATCTAAAGAAGAAGAAGAAGAGTAGTCATTGAAATTAATTTATCTACTTCCTCATCTTGGGTATTAGATACCGGATGCGCTACTCACATTTGTAATAATGTACAGGGGCTGCAAAGGAGTAGAAGATTAGCGAAAGGTGAAGTTGACCTGTGGGTGGGAAATGGAGCAAGAGTTGCTGCATTAGCCGTGGGCATTTATTTATTATCTTTACCTTCTGGACTTGTAATAAATTTAAATAATTGCTACTATGTACCTGCTGTGAACAGGAATATTGTATCTGTGTTGAGATTGGTTTTGGATGGTTTTAAGTTTGTTATTTAGAATAATAACTTTACCATAAGTAAAGAAAATCTTTTCTATACGAATGGTCAATTAGAAAATGGTCTTTATGTTTTAAATCTTGATCATGGACATTACAAGTCTATCTATAGCATTAATACAAAGAGATTTAAATCTAATGATTTGAATCCGACATATTTCTGGCATTGTCGTTTAGGACACATAAATAAGAAATGCATTTCTAAACTCCACCAATATGGACTTTTAGACTCATTTGATTTAGAATCATTTGAGATGTGCGAATCTTGTTTTTTAGGTAAGATGACAAAAGCTCTTTTCACAAAGAGAGGTGAGAGGGCAAGTGAGATATTGGATCCCATATATACAGATGTATGCGGACCAATGAGCACACCAGCTAGAGGTGATTTTCGATACTTCATTACTTTTACTGATGACTTAAGTAGATATGGATATGTTTACTTAATGAAACATAAATCCGAATCTTTTGAATTGTTCAAAATTTTCAAGAGTGAAGTAGAAAACCAGCTAGGTAAGAAAATAAAAGCACTTCGATCAGATCGAGGTGGCGAATATTTAAGCCTAGAGTTTGATGATCATCTTAAAGATTGTGGAATAGTTTCACAACTTACTCCTCCTGGAACACCGCAATGGAATGGTGTCTCAGAAAGGAGAAACTGAACTTTATTAGATATGGTTCAGTCTATGATGAGTCAAACAGATCTTCCGATATCCTTTTGGGGTTGTGCCATTGAGACTGCCGCGTTCATACTAAACAGAATTCCATCAAAAGCTGTTCAAAAGACTCCATATGAGATATGGACTGGGAGGAGTCCCACATTGTCTTTTCTAAAGATTTGGGGTTGTGAAGCTTATGTGAAGTTTCAAATTTCTGACAAGTTAACACCGAAATCTGATAAATGCTTATTTGTGGGATATCCTAAAGAAACTAAAGGATATTACTTTTACAACCCATCTGAGAACAAAGTGTTTGTTGCTCGAAATGGTTTCTTTTTGGAAAGAGAATTTTTTTCTAAAGGAACTAGTGGGAATAAAGTACACCTTGAAGAAATTCAAGATCCACTAATTAGCAATGAACAACCATTGGAAGATCCACTAGTCTCTTCAAGAGTTGACGAGTCCGGTCTTGAAACACAAGATGCTCCTCGTAGATCTGGTAGAGTTCGTCAAGAGCCCGAGAGATATGGATTTCTCGTGACTGATGATAAAAATGTGGCGCTCATAGATGATGAACCCATATCTTACCAAGAAGCTATGAAGGATCCTGATTCTCATAAATGGTTAGAAGCCATGAAAACTGAGATGCAGTCCATGTACGATAATCAAGTTTGGAACTTAATTGATTCATCTGAATGTTCAAAGACCATTGGGTGTAAATGGGTTTTCAAAAGGAAAACTGACATGGACGGAAATGTGCATACCTATAAAGCGAGACTTGTTGCGAAAGGTTTCCGACAAACTCATGGTATAGACTATGGCGAAACTTTCTCACCATTTGTCATGCTTAAATCAATTAGAATTCTTCTTGCCAGAGCTACATATTATGACTATGAGATATGGCAAATGGATGTCAAAACAACTTTTCTTAATGGAAATTTGCTCGAGGATGTGTATTTGACACAACCCGAGGGTTTTGTTGATCCTAAGAATTCTGATAAGGTTTGTAAATTACAGCAATCCATTTATAGATTAAAGCAAGCATCTCGGAGTTGGAATCTTCGTTTTGATGAAGTAATCAAAGGTTTTGGTTTTATTAAAAATGAAGATGAACCTTGTGTTTACAAGAGGGTTAGTGGGAGCGCAATAGTTTTTCTAGTACTTTATGTAGATGATATATTACTCATTGGAAATGACATTCCGACTTTAACAAATGTTAAGACATTTTTAGGAAAGTCTTTTGCAATGAAGGACCTAGGAGATGCCGCTTATATACTCGGCATTAAGATCTATAGAGATAGATCTAAAAGGCTCATAGGTCTAAGTCAAAGTACCTATATTGACAAAGTGTTGACACGATTTCGAATGGATGATTCGAAAAGAGGTTTCATACCAATGTCACATGGCATAAAATTGAGTAAGACTCAACGTCCTGCTAATCAGGAAGAACGAAATCGCATAAATAAAATTCTGTATGCTTCGGCTATTGGATCTATCATGTATGCCATGCTTTGTACTAGACCAGATGTATCATATGCATTAAGTGCAACTAGCAGATATCAATCTGATCCCGGTGAAAGTCACTGGACAACAGTCAAGAATATTCTGTAGTACTTGAGAAGAACTAAGGATTCATTCTTGGTTTATGGAGGATTTAAAAGTGAGCTAGTTGTAACAGGTTACATGGACTCAAGCTTTCAAACCGACAATGATGATTTTAGATCGCAATCTGGTTATGTGTTTTTTTTGAATGGAGGTGCAATAAGTTGGAAAAGTTCCAAGTAGGACACTGTAGCGGATTCTACGACAGAAGCAGAAGAGATTAAAATTAAGAGGATAAAATAAGGAACACAATAAAGTCAACCCTAATTTATCCTATGGGATGAGAGTTCTTGTTTTCCTTGCAAGCTCATCAGCACTCTTATTGTACTCCCTTTGTATCTGCAAGACATTTACATCCATTAGATTGCTGCGGTGTCATCGACATTCACATTCATATTGTAGTACCTCCAGTCAGAAACTTGCGCATTTGCACTTCGAAAGGACCATGCCACACCGATGTTATCAGTGCAAAAGTCGCACGAATCTAATTGGAGTTCATTTGCCTGAATAATAGCCTTTAAAAGTGATGAAGCCTCAGCTTCTTCTGCCGATGATTCCGTCGATCTTACACCAATTGCTTCAATGGTTGTTTCCTCTCATGAAGATATAACTTAAACCTGCATTATTTGGTGGCGTCCAAAGAAGCATCCACATAACAAACATGTTTCCTAGTGTTACGGAAAGTCTCGGATCCGATTCTGCTTTTTTGTTATCGGCATGTTGATGTCGTGGAGTTGGTCAGACATATTAATCGCAATTTGTATGCATTTTTGCGGAATAAAAGATTGGGAGTTGAAAATAGTCTCATTCCTCATTTTCCACATTATCCATATGGGAATATGATGAGCTATATGAACAGGATGGGATGTCCTTGCGACTTGGTGGTACCATTGTATCATTAATCTGAATCCTTTTACCTTTATAGATATCCTTAAATCTTCATATTTGGATCACCTTTTCTTCTTGCTACCATTCTTGTATCAGTCAAGTTGAGAGAATAAGGCACATTACTCCTGTTCTTCACTAAGAGTGTAAGTGTTACACCCTTAAATAAATCAATGCTTGAAACTAACAAATCCACTTTTTCTTTTGTGGCTAGGATTGCAGACACTTTTCTGAGGTGGTTCCTTTGGTGTAGAATTAGAGTTGCCAGTTAGCAATCCTTCTTCCAAAAAATGGTGATTTGTGCTATTCTAGCTTGTGGAATAAGTTGATCGGCTGCTTTGGTCTGGTTTAAGGGTTTTGGGTCAGTTTTTATTTGCTAAAGGATTGAGAGCTATTAGGGTTTGAGTTTGATGGTTTGCTCTAACAGAAACTGGTATGTGGCCTCGTGGTATATAATTTTATTGTTGCAATGTTTTTCTTTCATGGTTTAAATCTAAATACCTAAAACACTTCATTTTCTTTCTTTCTTTTGCTTTCTTTTTGCTTTGCACTTGTATCCATTTTCCTTTGCTTTCTTCTGTTTCTTTATTGATTTCTTGTTCCAAGTGTTAGTAACTATCTGGGCATAAATTGTTTCAGCCATCGAGCTAAAGCAATGGGTTTCTTGAGGTTTTTGATGAAGAATCTCAATCAGGTCCGAAATGAAAATGTTCAAAATCGGAAGTCATTTATGTCGGAAAAAAAAGAAATGGAGTAAAGAGGTAAAGAGAAGGAACGACCTGACACTCGTTGATTTCTTGAAGTTCTTGACCGATTCTTGATCGATTCTTGGTCGAATCTTGACTGATTGCGAAGAATTCAGTCAATACACGCCTCACATCACCTCACACTTCCTCACTACTTCTTTGATTAACACAAACACCTCTGATAACTCTCTTCTTGACGAATTCTTGAAAGAATTCAGTCAAGATTTGATGAGATTTCTTCAAGAAAACTATTCTTGAACCGTTCTTGAATTGAGAGGCACAAATTGCTGCATTCTTGATGAAGAGAATTAGAAGAAAGAAAGAGAGAGAAATTGTGAGAGTTTGAAAAATGGAAGCAGTAATTTGCTCTTGATACCATGTTAAATGTGGAAGTATAGAGAGAGAAGAGAGAAGTATTTGTTAATTATGATTAATTAGTATTGATTGAATTGATTAGGCTTTATAATGATACTCTATTTATAGAGTTAGTTATATTTCTAATCTACCATATAATTAATCGATACATCTCTACAATGCAATCCCTACAATTGCTACAATAAGCTACTCCTATATACACTACTCTAACAGGTTGAATGCCTTGATCACCTTTCTTGAATTGTCTTGATCACCTTCTTAAAGAGGCCTCGCAAGTTTAGATGCTTGGTTTTGATTATCTATGTATTTTGATTTTTGACTAATTATATGACGGGTTAAGTTTTCATACAATTTTCGTACTCCTACTTTAAACTATTCATTTTCAATTATAACAATTTTAAATAAAATTTAGATTAGTATTTAATCATATTATTTTTGTCTGACAATAGCCCGTAGGCATACATACGCACATTCACACACTAAGATACCACATCTAATCCTATCTGAGAATTATTATAAAATTCTTTCTAAAATTCTACTAGACGCGGGATTCGATCCTCTCACTGATAGAAATGTAAGCTAGTATCATACTACCAGACTATTCTAGTGCTAGTAATCATATTTATTTTCTAAAAAAGATATTTATTACTCATATTATAGTGCATATAAATTAATTTTGTCATATAAAGATGTACGGAAATTAGTATTCAATTTATAGTAAACAAAAATAATGCAACAGAAGTTTCTTTCCTTAAGTATTGTAATAAAGTCTAAATTTTGGCCTACTGATATATAAGGTAAAACATATCCAATCAATGCACACATAAAGCCTTAATTTATTATAATATTGTTCTTTATATTTTTGTGTCTACTTTAAATTTCGTGTGATAATTCAAAAATGTATATCTGAATAGAAAAATCGTTTTACATAATGATTCAATAGGTTATGTACTATATACACACACATCCACACACACCAGCAATGATTGAAAGTATATAAATATATTTTGTATATTAGTCTACATATATTAATTGGGATGAAAGGACATATACATAGTAGTGTTTAATATATTTATATTTATAAGAAATTGGGAAATAACAATAATAAAGAAAACGAATACTTTGTTACAAAATCTTTTATACACTATCATACATTATATAAGATATAAAAATCATGGACTGAACCGGGAGATGCCAAAAAAATTTCCTTCTTTAATTTGGAAGTTTCTTCTAAAATCTGGGCAAAGGAAGTTGCTATGTGCAACCCCTATTGGGATATCCGCAAGAGTAGAATACCAAAATGATACAGAAAGAGATGGCTCATGGCTCCAATTGATAGTAGACATTATTGATTTCTTCGTACTTTTGACCTTTTTTTCTTTAATTTTCTTCAATGTATTATTTATAACATGTTTCTCGAGAACTTTTTGTTTTCATCTGATATCTCTAGTTTTCTTTACAAATAATTGCAATTATTAGAATGCGCAAAAACTTAAAAATTGATGGTTTTGTGTATGGTGGGAATGTATTTGCAAGAAAACTTTTGAGTGAACTCATGACATGTGATCACATAAATGACTTTCTTCCTTTTCTCTCTTTTCTCTCTTCTATCCTCTAATGGCGGATTTTGTTCCTAAACCTACCGTCTCCCTACTTCCCTCTAAGATAATCACCTCTCTCCACCCAATATTCTACTCTCTCTACCGCCCCCATCTCCCTTCTTCTCTCTCTACCTCCCTCTAATCTCCCTTATTACATATCCCACCACCTACTACATCTCCTCCAATTATACTCCAGTAGTAATCCGTGGCGCAAAGCTCCAATCCATTCCCCATCCCTTTGGCTAGACCTCATAGGACATTCACAATCCTCTCGAAAACCAGGAGCATATTTTCACACTTAATAAACTACAAGGAAGTATAGTAATTACCACTATCAATCCCTATCAACTGGAGGAAATCGCCACTCTGATCTCAACTCACTACGGTGTAAGTCGCAACCAATACACCATTCTTTAACTCCCCAATTTCTCCTTTCTTCTCTTTCCACCATGGCCAGAAACTCAAGCATCTAGACTGCAACAAGTACCCCACCAATTCCGTCTCTTAGGAATCAACATGTTCATTTGGAACCAAGGCACAATAATCGTTGAGTTTCAGCAGACAAACCATTGCTCAAGCCTATATTCGCTAATTACCAATGCATTGCTGGAATGAAGAAATAATTCACCTCATTAAGGATTTTGGGGAACTATACGCGGACTTCTTTGGGAATCGAAGAGAAACAGTGGATATCTATGTTCGTGTTTTGAGTGTTAATCTCATCCCCCAATAAAAACTTATAACTGTGGGTCGGCAATGGTTGTTGTGCTACCTGAAATTACAAGGGGAGAGAGGATGCAAATTACTGAGAGAGTCTTTTACTATATCCCAAAATATAGCAATTTTCTTTGTTATTTATAGTTTAACCATGTATTTTATGCAATGGTCATCAAGCCATTGGTTACTCCAATCAAGTTCCAAACTTGACTGCTTGTACATTTGTTGCATCTCAGTTCTCATGATCCAACCATTTTGAAAAATTTGTCTCTTCACAGTCTTCTGGAAAGAATGTCAACTTATCCTCCATCAACACATATTATTAGATACGAGAGATCATATCTATCAACCTCATATCTATCAGGTTGGTGAGGAGGACCTTATATTTTAAGTATAGGCTTATCAACTATTTGATAGCCTTAATAAAAGTTCATCATTAGCATGTGGATCTCGAACCTTTTGAGATTTATTACACTCTCACTGCTTCTTTAGGACATGAAATCTCTTTTAAAGAAGTCTGAATTACGAGTAGCAACCGATTTGAACTCGTAATGGGTGTGAAACAATATCTAATGATATTCCACAATATTTATGTTAGGAAACCCGTAGCCATGTACGTTACATGCACAACGGAACCTACAGGTTCAACCCTCCCTAGGATCATCATTAAGGGAATAAAAGTACGAGATTATGCTATTAAAATTTATACATCGGATCTTCCTGATCCGGGAGAGAGAAGCGGATGTAGATCTGAACGAACTTCCGTCTTGCTTCCTTCTCCTTCGTGCTCCTAAAGATCGATTCGAACGAACTCCTTGCTTCTCCTAGGGTAAAGAAACTGATCGCTTGCAAGCTGAGTGTGCTGGACTCTATTTCGCTGATAATCATACATGGTTAAACTTAACTCAGCAAGCAAGTCAGACTTGGGCTCAGGACACAAGACGTAATAATACACCGGACATATGATGCTCATTCCATAAAAGGAAAGAGTTGTATATGATACAATCAGAAGTGTTCCTACCTAAATAGTTGTGTATCGAGGTTGCGCCAAAGCGCACTTAATACTCAATGAAATACGGATCTTGACTCACTATGAAATCTCATTCATTTGAAGTTTCCGAATCAATACTACTGAAGGTGGATGATTTGAAGAAAAATAGTGGGAGTACAATATAAGAAACACCAAAATAAAATAACCCCAATGAATAAATAATAATGACACTTTACATTTTAACTTGTAGAATAATGGCAAATAATAATTCAACTAGGTTGAATTTGTGATCTATCCTTGAGAAGGATAAGCTCAATGGGTCTAACTTCTTTGACTGATTTAGAAACCTGAGAATTGTTCTCAAGGCTGATAATAAATTGTATGTCATAGAAGAGGCTTACCCAGAGGAACCAGAACAGGGAGCCACAAGGGCTACCCAAGATGCGTATGCTAAATACGTTAAGGACGACATGGAGATAGCTTGTCTCATGCAAGCGACCATGATCTCCGAGCTTCAGAAGCAACTGGAGGACATGGGTGCTTACGATATGATCGTAACTCTCAAGGAAATGTTCCAAGAGCAGGCTAGAGTTGAGCGCTACAAAGCGACCGTCTCTCTGACTGACACGAAGATGGCTGAAGGTTTATCTGTGAGTGCTCATGTACTCAAGATGAAGAGCTATCTTGATAAATTGGAGAGGCTTGGTTCAGTTATACCCAGAGAATTGGTTATTGACATAATTCTCGGGTCGTTACCTCCTAGTTTTGAGCAATTCTTCAGGAACTATAATATGCATCAGATGGAGAAATCCATCACCGAGTTGCATGGGATGCTTAAGAACGCACAGAAGAACATGAAGACAAATGTTAACAAAGATGTCTTAATGGTTCATAAGAAGAAGGGTAAGAAGATCGGGAACAAGAGCAAGGATAAAGGCACGGTATTGTCTAAACCTAAGATCAAGAAAGACAAGGAGGGGTTTGCTTCCATTGCAACATGGTTGGCCATTGGAAGAGAAACTACAAACTCTATCAGGACGAAATCAAGAAGGTTAGTGTGTCTACCGCTTCAGGTATTTTTGTTATTGAAACTAATTCACTTACTCCTAAATCTTGGGTATTTGATACAGGATGTGATACTCACATTTGTAATGATGTGCAGGGACTACAAAGGAGTAGAAGAATAGCTAAGGGCGAATTCGACCTGTGTGTGGGAAATGAAGCAAGAGTTGCTGCATTAGCCGTAAGAACTCTTAAAACGGCCGCATTCATACTGAACATGATTCCATCCAAAGCAGTTCAAAAGACGCCATATAAGATGTGGACGGGGAAAAACCCCAAGTTGTCTTTGTTGAATTTCAAACGTGCATAACGCAGCGGAAAACAAAAATTTCGTCCAAAACCAATCCGGGGATCCGTGCGTATCGGTTAAATCAAAGAAGTAAATCTTAAAGATATCTTTGAGATTACGCTTAATCCGTGACGCTCAAACCATGCGTGTTGTCCATGCGCTTCTAAACCGGTTACCAACCTAACCGATTTTTCATCCGTCTAAGTCGTCTAGGTCGGATCGTGAGGAAGTCATCTACCGCACAGACAATCGGTCTCCACCAAAACTCTCAACAATCCGTTCTCCTCTTCTTAGGCCGAATAGATCACAAGCGCCAAAAGTACGAACGCCTCTACCGGTATCCACACGAACAAACTTTTTAAAACAGGAAGAAGAACAATATATATGCTAGTAGCTTGTTCTCCTCTTGCATAAGAAAATTCTTCTTATTTTATCTCACAAAAGATGTATATAATTCCTCTCATATAATCGCATTCTTTCATTTTTGTCATACAAAAAGAAAACACCCTTTCATAATTTGGTCATACAAATTAGAAAGTATATTTTCTCTCTTTTGTCTCACAAAAGAGAATGTGAAATAATGAGAGAGAGAATGATGTGTTGTGTTGTGAATTTGGAGCCCTCTATGTCCTTATATAGAGGTGAGGAGTCATGTCTCTTCACACTAAAAGATGTGTATGACATCACTCATCATTATCCATATGCCATTATCTAGACTCTTCTAGATTACATGATCTTTTGTGCTCATAGTCTTTATATACGTATATATCACATCTTATCACATAAGATGACAATATATTTTGTGACATTCTTATGCAACTCATCATATAAGTCGCTAGGATTTTCTACGCCCGTTTCAGTTTGTTCTTTGTGTGTGACCCTATAGGTTCACTTAATGTTGGCAATAGACTTAACAGTCCATAAATCATGAGCGGACTCTAGCAAGCCATCGTGACTACCCAATTTAAGTGAATATCGGTGATCCGATTTACCTAATCAACAATCACATATTTAGTCCCTTTGTCACGCGATATCTATATTGATCATAAGGCATGTAATATACCATCCTTATATAAATCAATTAATATTTCTTGATCCCAAATTAAACTGAATAAGAACAAATGACATTAATAACTCTTATTAATTCATTTGAGTATGGCCATACATTTCTTCTGTTCAATTCATCAAGAGACCTAAAGATATCTCTCTCATTTATGAGAGGAACAAATCCCGTCTTGATTGCACTCATCCCTCTACATGATTCATTGTATATCTAATCATAACCGTTATGACCACCCGGTTAAAGACAGTGTTAGATTATATTAAAGTATAAAATTACTCATGTTGGGAACTGAGACAATCTCAGGTCAAGGGACTATAAATACTTTATGTTACAAGAATCGCTAATGACGTAAAACATGTAGCATTCTTTTGGCGGGTCAGTCCAGTATATGGTCTCTAACATATACCTATGTTAATGACTTGATAACTATTTATTCATGATCAGTAAAACATAATCATCAGTCAACTAATATACGGGTGTATATTTATAGCTTGTATATAAATATATATTTATATGTATCTGCAAGTATATTTGTCTCCACAAATATCCTATAAATGACCAGGGACGATTTAGAATAGCATTCATAACACTTTATAGTTTTACTATCAAAGTCACGCACTTTGATGACATAAAGCTGAATTGCATGCATATTCATGGTCTATTTTAATTATATTAAAATAACCTATACGCACATATTATATGAAATATCTTAGAATAAATATTATGTTTGTTATTACAATCCATCATCTAGGTCACAAACACTTTGGCCTAGGGGATGTGAGACTTATGTCAAAAATCAGTTTCCCGATAAACTCGGACCGAAATTTGATAAGTGCCTGTTTGTGGGATATCCTAAGGAAACTAAAGGATATTACTTTTACCACTCATCGGAGAACAAAGTGTTTGTTGCTCGCAATGGAGTCTTCTTGGAAAGAGAGTTTGTTTCTATGAGAAGTAGTGGGAGCAAAATACATCTCGAAGAAATTCGAGACCCACCTATAGAGGCAAAACCTTTGATGGAGGACCAAACAAGCTCTCAAAAAGTTGGCGAGCTTGAAACACAACAAACTCAACGTAGATCTAGTAGGATTCGTCATGAGCCCGAGAGATACGGATTTCTCGTGTCTAATGATGATGATGTGACATTCATAGATGATGAACCCACGTCCTACCAAGATGCTATGAAGAGTCTTGACTCTCAGAAATGGTTAGAGGCCATGAGAGCCGAGATGCGCAGTGAGATGGAGGCGCAATCAGGTTATTTATTTTGTCTAAATGGAGGCATAGTGACATGGAAGAGTTCCAAGCAATGTACTGTAGCAGATTCATCAACGGAAGCAGAGTATATAGCCGCTGCAGAAATGGCTAAAGAAGATGTTTGGATAAAGAACTTTTTGGAAGAGCTAAGAGTAGTTCCGAGCATCTCGGAACCAGTGGATCTATATTGTGACAACAATGGAGCGATCGCACAAGCAAAGGAACCGAGATCTCACCAAAAGTCCAAGCACATACTGTGACGCTTCCATGTAATCAGAGATATCATACAAAGGGGTGATGTTAAAATGTGTAGAGTGCCATCGGACGACAATGTCGCCAATTCATTAACTAAACCACTCCCGCAAGCGAAGCATGAGTATTATGTTAGGTCTATGAGTATAAGATGCTTAGAATTAGCCTAGTGCAAGTGGGAGACTGTATGATTAGTGCCCTATGCCAAACGTATTTGTGCTAGAAAATAGAATATGTATTAATATATTATTATTGATTCAATAAAAATTGTTTCTTATATATCTATGTGTATGAATTGTGAATGTAAATCTTATATGAACCAAGAATGACAGTTCGGGTTCACGTCATCAGAATACACGATTCTAATAGTAGAACTGTGAACTAACGAATGACATTATCATTCTTGATATCTTTAGATTTCTATTTGGTGACTCTTGACTCAACAGTCCACATGCATTAGTACAGGGCTTATATACATGACTGCCAATTTATATTGCAATTTCATGGAAAAAGGAGACACTTTAGCTTAATTCAAACTTGATTTTCGACAAATACATTAATATTTCATAAAAAATAAGGTGATAAATCAACAACTAAAGTTGCTCCATCATTTGTTTGAGGGGTTCGGTGTAGGTTCAACGTTCAAAGAGTACGTTACAATCAACGCGTGATGAGCTGTTGAATTGGATCTAGCCCGAATTATGATAGAAGTCTTGACTAGAAAATGAAATCTAGCCTCCAATATTAGGGCTTTCCAAAAAAATTAGTTACGGTTTGAAAATAGATTTGCTGAGATTGGACAAGATATGAAAATTTTCGGTGTCACTTTAATTTTTGTTGTCAAAACTATTCAAAATTGTATGAACTTACCTTTTCGCTCAACTTGGCAATACTTATCTCCATTGGATATGTTTTCATAGGATGTTCCATTTTGATAAAAATATTTCCTTTTTCTACAATCTAGTAAATTTTAGGACATGCAATTAATTGATAGTGTGACGAATTAAATAATTCTTAAATTTATATGTGTAGTAATGTTAAAGAAAAATCAATACAATGCTTCAAATGTTATTTATTTGTTTATAATTAACAAATAGTTTTAGACTAATATTTAATTTGTATTGTATGCTAATTATATCATTAGATCAATTTCTGAGTTTTTTCCTTTTGTTTTTGGGGTGATATTTGTCTGAAGGGAGATGGTTTAATTTTAGTAACTTTGAATGGCTTTATTGTAACTTTATTTTGGGTCATATTGCACTTTTGAGAAATTTTTGTTAGAGAGTATTGAACAGAAGAGCAATCAAATGTTATGTTTTATTATTTATGCTGAATTTTCATATATCATAAATAAAACCTCATGATACTATTTGTCCCATTAAATTCTTGTCACCATTAATTGATTTGGTTATGTATTATGAACACTAGCTCCATGTTTTGCAAAATCAGGGGTTGAATTTTCGTTTTAGAAAAGGAACCAGGTCTACAATATGGGCCCTTTTGAAGTCCAATCCAAAGCCGATCCACCTATGACCATCCTGAAACCAGAAGAGCGAAAGACTAGAGAGAGAAAAGATCCATTTTTGAGACGGAACTACAGATCCCCATTTTGAGAAAGAGAAAAGGATTGAGAAGAAGAGAGAGCTGATTTACAGAAGGTGGTTGCTTCTTTCATCCACAATTTTTATATGGGGAGCCATGACTGGCCTTGCTGGTGCATATCATTCTGGCGCAAACGTATGATTAATTATTTCATTCATTTTCTCTTTTTTATAATTTAAATAGAGATTCAATTTCAGTAATATTTATGAGTTTATAAATTGATTAGTTTTGTTGTTCTGGTTGATAGGAGAAGTTTCAGCAGAACTTACGGCATGAAGGAGAGAGGTTGCATCAGGAGGACCAATCAATGATGACCCAAATCTAAGGCTGACTAAATCGTAAAATTTTGTTATATATATTTCTTTGAAATAAGAAAATATGATATGATTTGATATCCACACTGTTTTTTTGGTTTATTGAGTTATACTATATATTATATATTATGTGGTTACGTTAACATGGTTTCATATTTTTATTTTAATTGTTAATTTATCACCTTAATTTTCATGAAATGGTGAGTATTGGTCAAAAATAAAGTTTGAATAAAGCCATAATCTCCTTTTTTTACTACCACTAGGTTAATCGGGTGGTAATGATATCATTTTATCTTTACATATGTGAGGGTTTCGAATCTCGCATCTAGCAGAATTAAATTAAAAAAAATTTAGGCGAGGCATATGAGTCCATCTTAAACAGAACAAAGCAAGCGACGGTTGTAGTTCTCCTTTTTTTTTAAAAAAAAATCTCTTTTTTTTCATGAAATTGCAATTTATCGGTAAAAATTGAAGTTTGAATTAACCTAAAATATCTTTTTTTTTGTTATGAATATTTTTGATAGACTGTGTGCTAAATTTTTCGGAATAATATTTCTAATCCATTTTTAGAGGATCTATGAATGTCAGCAGAATTCATGTTTTCATACTAAAATCTTATTCATTTAGACTAATACGCATTAAAATCTAAAACATGCTTTACTTTTTCATATTTTTGTTATTTTAGGCCTCGTTTGGCATCATTTCTGTTTTTCTGTTTTCCGTTTTTTGAAACCAAAATTCAGTTTTCAATTTTTGTTTTCAAAAAAACTGTTTTTGTTTTTAAAAGTGACAATAATTTTGCTTACTTATTATTTTATAAAATGTACATTTATATCATTTTCAGTGCCAATATATAAAGTTTAAATTGCCAATATGCCGTTTATAGTATCAATAAAATATTTGTATTGTCATGATATTATCATTTTCAGTGTCAATGTCAATAAACCATTTATAACATTAATTTATAATTTTTCAGTATTAATATCTTATTTTCGGTAATTATTTTTAGTGTTAATATACTATTTTCAATGCTGATATATTAAGTTTTCAGTGTCAATCTACCGTTTACAATATTAATATATCATTTTTTGTGTTAGTATACAATTTTTAGTGCAAATATATTGCTTTTAGTGTATCAAAATACCATTTTTAGTATCAATAAATCACTTCTAATGTCAAAATATTATTTTTAGTATTAAAAAAGGTCAATATATCATTTTTAATATCAATACATCATTTATAGTGTCAATATACCATTTCAGTGTGAATATACAGATTTCAGTACTAATAATTATTTTTCAATATCATTATACTATTTTCAGTGCAAACTTAACTTTTTTATTGCAATATAAAATTGCAGGTTTAATATTCTTTATAGTGTCAACTTACCTTTATTAGTGTGAAAAAAAGTTTTAGGGTCAAAATTCATTTTTAATGCGAATATATCATTTTTAGCTCTAACATACCTATTTTAGCTTAATATAATGTTTCAAGGTCAATATTATTTTTTTTAGTGCTATCATATTAATTATGTGTGATTTTGGACATTTATAGGTTTGACAACGAAAAACAGAAAAAAAGAAACAACTTTTTCTCGTTTTCAAAATCTTGTTTATTTTTTGCCATTTAGATAGAAAAAATGGAAACTGGGCCAATTAGCCAAATACGTTTTGTTTTTTTTTTCTGGAGAAAAAAAAAATAGAAAACAGGAAACAACAACGATACCAAACGAGCCCTAAACAAATGAAATAATTATATTATGACCATCACTAGAATAGTCTAATGATAATGTATTAACTAGAGGTGGCAAATGGGTGGGTCGGTCGGGTTCGGGTCGGGTCATTCGGGTCTGGGGTCGTTCGGGTCTGGGGTAGTTCGGGTCTCAGGTCGTTCGGGTTCCGGGTATTTTGGGCTTCAGGTCGGGTTCAATTTCGGGTCGTTGACTTGTCAATATATTTGGGTCAGGTCGGGTATGGGTTCGGGTGGGTTGGGTCAGATTTTCAGGTCAGGTTAGATTTTGCCAGCTCTAGTTACGTACTGTGTTTAATTTGTGATGAAAATATTTGAATAAATATCTATTTATTTTTAATTTTGCGCAAGTAAAAAGAGATGAACGAGTTCAAAAATCTCAAATAGAGTTTTATGTCTTATAAACCAATATAACAAATATATTATTTTTTCAAATAATATATTGACATTATAAGAAACATAATAAGATATTATAAAATAATATGTACTATTAGCATACGAGTAAAATCAACAGTTCTATCACCATTCATTCATCATATGCAAGTTCAGGTCATTTAGGTTCGGGTCATTCGGGTCTCGGGTCATTCGGGGTCTTGGATATTTCGGGTTTTGAGTCGTTCGGGTTCCAGATATTTTGGGTCTCGGGTAGTTTGGATTCGGGTCGGGTCGGGTTACGGGTCATTGACTTGTCAACATTTTTGGGTAGGGTTGGGTCTGGGTTCGGGTGGGTCGGGTCAGATTTTGCCACCCCTAGTATTAATCCCATCTTTTCATAGATGAAGGATTCAAATCTTGCGTCTAGTAGAATTGATTTAAAAGAGAATAAAAATCAAGAGATCGCTTGTATTTTTACCTAAAAAAAGAAATTGTTACGTTATCTTGTTCGAATTTCATTGAATTCTAAAATATAAATAAAGAAAGCATGTTTTCAAATTTTTGACCGAAATAAAGGCCAAGAACAAAATGATTATTTAGTAGAGAAACACGAGAAATAATGTTATAAATGCATAAATCAAAACTAACATCATATCTTGTTTAGGATTATGGAATCATGCATTTGCGCTAGAGAGATACAGGCTAGCAAGACAACATGGCGATTCCTACCCATATAACAATGGTGGACGAAAAGAGCAACCATCTCCTCTATATCATCTCCCTCTTCTTCTCAATTTCTTTTCTTTTTCTTCCTCTCTAGACTCCATGCAGTCTCATAAAATACAGAGTTTTAATTTGGATCCAAATCAAGAACCATTTAGTAAGAATTTTCATACGGAAACACACAATTTGGCTAATTTGTATGATCGTGCATTTTTTTTTAGAGAATATGTAATAGACGATCATCGATTGTTGCTTATATAATCGTGAGGTTTTATAATGAAGAATCAGCTTGGTCACGCTTTCGCCAATTTTATCCTCTCCAATTTCATCTCCCCAGCCAGACAATCATTCCGGCATTAATTACAAGTTACTAAGATTTAGTAAGATTTGTGGAAGCCTAAAAGAGCTTACGTGCCTAACTACACTATCATCATGGATGATTTGAGGAGAAGTAAGAGATTAATGCCGGAATGATTTATGTGCTTAATTCACTTAGCCCACTTGGCAGTTTTCCCTCCAGGCGGTTGATTGATGGGAAATTACCGCTAGGATGTTTGCCCGGTGAGGCCTTCTTTCTTGGAGAATGTATTGGTTCCGTGCTTTCGAAATTGCCAAACACGTATTTAGCTACTCCGTGTCCCATATTTTCCTTCCTTTATCCCAGCCAGCTCCATTTTCCTGCCAAAAGTTAGCAATGTTGATCGCATTAGTTGAGTTGGTACCCTTTTGAGACCAGTTTTTGTTTGCAAAGTTACAATGAAGAAATAAATGTTTTGCCTTTTATATAGCATTTTGCATACACATTGTGCAATCTCATTGATTTGGTCATTCTCTTTTATGAAGGTTATCTTGAGTCATTAGTCAATTTAGTAACAATAACCATCCTAAATAAGTGCACTTTTTCGAGGATTTTATTTTCCATAATCGACTGTTTTTTTGGAAGCCGGTTGTATTATTTTATTAAATAATACATAAAATTTTAAAACTTAATTAATGTATATAAATAATTAAAGAAAGAATATTCTTTATTGGGCCAACAGGCCATTGGTCATTATTTTCAATATTCAATACATGTGGAAATGGATCAAGAGATGAGCCAACCTTTCATTTTCTCAATCTACCAATTAAATTTGCTTGATCTGTCTCTCTGATATGTCTTTTCCATTCTTTGTCCGTTTTCTAATTTTGCATAAAGGAAAACAGAAGGACATTCAGATCCAATTCTCTCTACTGAAAAAATATTCTCAAAATTGAAAAGAAAATAATCATATTCTCTCTTCCATTAAATCAAAAATTAAATCTACAACTAGGTCGGAAAATTCGGTGCATAAATTTATTTCTTTCGAAGTGGATGCCATCCGCTTTGCAACCGTGCTACTGGCGTGGATTCGAGATTAGCTTCGAGGTGTAGAACCTTGGAGACAGATCAGTGATATTCTCTGCACAAGAGGGCACAATCTTCCTTTAGGGCAGTCACGACTCGATCGCATGGATACACCAGGCTTAATCTTTCGATTAAGTATATTTATTATTATTTTTATTTATTTATTTAAACAAATTATAATAATTTATTTTTATTATATTATTTGGGTAATATTATTTCTAACAATCTAAAGGAAGATTGTGTCTTTGTTACTCAGGGTCAGATACGATCAGATCCGGTGTTGTTCTCAATTTTGTTAGCAACATAAAATCATTGTTTTGCAAAGCAACTGCACAAGCTAGCAAGCCCGAAGCCCAACATTGTTTGTATACTGATTTGACAAAATTCATTTGCCTTTGACCTGGTCTTAGTATCTTTAAAAATCAAATTTGTTTATTCATTATTTGCAAGGAATTTTCAACTACGTCAGATCTACTATTTCATTTAATAAAATTGAACAAGAACTGTCATCATTCATATTACTAGCTCTGTTTTCTTTTATATAAAATTCTTTTCTACTAACAATTTAAGTTTGATTTTTCATACCAGGAATATGGAAGCTAAGCATGAATAGTCAGACCAAAATAAATGAAAAATTCTGCTACAGTAAAATAAGTCATTTTCATAGATTGGGTTCTTTAGTTAATGTCATTAAATCAAATAATGACAGTTTTATACTGAGTCCAAAAGTTTGGTCAATTTAATTTGTACCTCTTTTGATTGTGCTAATCACTCATATTTTTTGCACTTTCAAGACTCATATAAAAACAGTATTATGTTTGGGGATGGTTCATCGACACAAGTAATTGGTCGAGACCGTGTTGACCTTACAATGTCATATGGAAAAATAGTCGTGCATGTTCCCAAATTAAATAAAAATTTATTCAGTGGTTCCCTTTTAGTATAAAGAGGCTACAAATTTGTTTTCGAATCAAATACGGTTGTAATAACCAAATGAGACTTATTTATTGGAAAAGGCTATGTGTTAAATGGCTTATTTAAACTTAATATAATGTCTTCTACAAATGATGAAATAAATTCTATTACATCATCTTCTGATTCAGATTCAGTTCTATGGCATGCTAGGTTTGGTCATGTACATTTACATAGAATAAAAGAAATGATGTATTTTAATTTGATTCCTGAAATAAAATTAGGCATTTCATCAAAATGTCAAATTTGTTCTGAAGCAAAGCAGCCTCGCAAATCTTTCAAAAATGTTAATCGTGAGGCTAATATTTTAGAACTTATTCACACCGATATGTATGATTCAACTAAAATTCCCACTAGAGGGGGTAATCATTATTTTGTAACTTTTATTGACGATTATTCTAAATAGTGTTACTGTTATCTCCTTAAATCAAAGGATAAAATTTTTGAGAAATTCAAAACTTATAAAGCTAACACCTATATGAAGTCAAGTCATTTACATTGACAATAGTATTTTACTACTTGTTGGAAATTTCAGTGTCAGGGGAACTTTCCGATTCTCACAATTTCTCAATGAAAGTATTACCTTTTATCATGTAATTTTGTTTACAGGTTCAAAATTTAAATCAACATTGTAATTTATTTGATTGGGAGAGTGAAACTAAACAAATGAATTTGTTAGATAGACAAAATACCCAAAGAAAAGTTAAAGAATATAATTAAACAATTTGAATATGTAAGCAACTAATTCAGACTTTTCAAAAGAATGATGAGGGAAATAATAATTTTAAAGCGCTAATACTTGGAAATGTAAAGGTTCAAATTTGACCTAACCAAAAAGTACACTAAATCGTATTGACATAATATGACCTGAGTCTGGCTGACTTTTGATATCGACCTGATTAAAACTTTATTATACCAATTTCTATTGAAAAAGGAATATATATCATTGATTGATTGATTGGGTGATAATCCAATTAAGGGTATCAGAAGATTTAAAATTATTTCAATTTCCATATTATACCATTTTCAATTGATCCTCATAACATCTGCTCATATCATTTATCTCTTGATAGATAGGAGTCAGGCTCTCCTAATTCGTCAGCTCTAGCAGCATTTAATCTCGCCACTGCTCTCTGTTCTGACGAGCTGTTGCCTATTAATTCTTCGTCTAGAAATATACTGACAATGTTGATATTCCCTTTTTCAGAGAAATTTGAAGTTAGGAATCTTGCCCTTTCATTGACAGATGTTGTACAGAGATATGATTAGCTGCTCGTTTAGGGTTTCCGTTGTGATTATTGGCTCCAAAATTCCACTCATAACCTGACAAAACAGAGTTAGTATTAAATAAGAATGATGAATTGAAAATGGAAAATATTATTTTAAACCTTCCACATGATTCGAAGATTGAAATTGGAATCGACAAAAACAGCTCCAGCTATGGATTCAACAATATCGGCTAAAACTTTGCGGGGCTTTCATGGAGCTTCCTTGAGGTAAGAAATTACATATCCACACTATTATATTCGCAGGCCGGATGATCATGTTCTGCTGATCATGGAAATAAAGATGTCAAGTCTGGAATATAGGTACGTGTTAGAGAATATGTACTGGACTGACCACACTATGAGAATATGGATGGTATATGTCATTAGTGATTCTCATATGAATAGTGTGCTTGTTTCTACGACCTGAGGTCACCATGGATTCCTGTATATGGAACTGCATACTTTAATATGATCCTACGCCATCCGTAATGGATGATCATTATGGTCATCATTAGGTATGCACTGAATCATGACGAGGAATGTGACTGACCAAGATGGGATTTGTTCCTCTCGTCACGAGGGAGATATCTCTGGGCCCTCTGATGAACTAGGACTGAAGTGTTGAGAAATCCATAGCCATGTACGTTACATGAGCGGCGGAACCTATGGATTTAACCCGCCTTAGGATCTACGTTAAGGAAATAAAAGTACGAGATTAACTATTAAAATTTATACCTCGGATATTCCTGATCAGCGAGACGAAGAACGGATGTAGGTCTGAACTTTTCTGACTTGTAACCTTCTCCTTCCTGAAGATCGACTCGCGACCTCCTTTCTTCTCCTAGGGATGAATATCGATCGCATGCAAGTTCTCCGGTTAGGCGAAACATACAAAGGATCTGTTTGGAAACCGGTTTGGAATCGGGCAAAAAAAAGTGTCAACCCAATTCGATTTCGATCATCGCGGATTAAGCGTAATCCGAAGGTACAAGGTTATGAACTTTTCTTTAATTTAATTGTAATTCACGGATTCTTCTTTTGGGTTTCGAATTCGATTTTGTTTCGTTTTTATTTTTCCGTGGTATTATTAACGGTAGAAACCCAACACTCTACACATTTTAACATCACCCCTTTGTATGATCTCTATGATTAGATGGAAGCGTAGCAGTATGTGGTTGGACTTTTGGTGAGATCTCAGTTCCTTTGCTTGTGCATCGCTCCATTGTTATCACGTATAGATCCACTGGTTCCGAGATGCTCGGAACTACTCTTAGCTCCTCCAAGAAGTTCTTTATCCAAACAGCTTCTTTAGCCACTTCTACAGCGGCTATATTCTCTGCTTCCGTTGAAGAATCTGCTACAGTACATTGCTTGGAACTCTTCCATGTCACTGCGCCTCCATTTAGGCAAAATAAATAACCTGATTGCGATCTAAAGTCGTCTGAGTCTGTCTGGAAGCTTGCATCGGTGTAACCCTTTACAACGAGCTCGTTTTCCATACCTCCATAGACTAGGAACAGGTCCTTAGTTCTTCGTAAGTACTTAAGGATTCTTTTAACAGCTATCCAATGACTTTCACCTGGATTAGACTGAAACCTGCTTGTTGCGCTCAACGAGTATGACACATCTGGTCTAGTACATATCATGGCATACATGATAGATCCTATAGCCGAAGCATATGGGATCTTATTCATGCATCTTCGTTCCTGCTCACTTGTAGGACATTGTGTCTTACTGAGAGAAACGTCATGTGACAAGGGCAAAAATCCTTTCTTGGATTCTTGTATTCTGAACCGTTTCATGACCTTGTCTATGTATGTACTTTGACTCAGACCTATAAGCCTTCTAAATCTATCTCTATAGATCCTGATTCCTAACACGTAGGAGGCTTCTCCTAGGTCTTTCATCGAGAAATTATCTCCCAACCATTTCTTGACGTTCAATAATGTTGGGATGTCATTTCCCATGAGTAATATGTCATCTACATAAAGCACCAGAACTACTACCGTGCTCCTACTGAACTTCATGTAAACACAAGTCTCACCTTCACTTTTGGTAAAACCAAAACTTTTGATGACTTCATCAAAATGAAAGTTCCAACTTGGAGATGCTTGCTTCAATCCATAGATGGATTTCTGAAGCTTGCAAATCTTAACATAATTCTTAGGATCGACAAAACCCGCGGGTTGCATCATATGCACGTCCTCGGTCAGATTTCCGTTTAGGAAAGCTGTTTTGACATCCATTTGCCATATTTCATAGTCATAATATGCTGCTATGGCTAATAGAATTCTGATAGATTTAAGCATAGCTACATGTGAGAAAGTTTCGTCATAGTCAATACCATGAACTTATTTGAAACCTTTCGCCACAAGCCTTGCTTTGTAGGTTTGTACCTTTCCATCCACGTCAGTCTTTTTCTTAAAGACCCACTTACATCTGATGGTCTTCAAGCTTTCGGATGGATCAATCAAGTTCCAAACTTGATTGTCATGCATGGATTGCATCTCGGCTCTCATGGCCTTTAACCATTTTTGAGACTCAGGACTCTTCATTGCATCTTGGTAGGACGTGGGTTCATCATCTATGAATGTCACATCATCATCATTAGACACGAGAATTCTGTATCTTTTGGGCTCATGACGAATCCTACTAGATTTACGTTGAGTCTGTTGTGTTTCAAGCTCACCAACTCCTTGAGAGCTTGTTTGTTCCTCCATCATAGGTTCTTCAACTATAGGTGGGTCTCGAATTTCTTCGAGTTGTACTTTGCTCCACTGCTTGTCATAGAGACAAACTCTCTTTCCAAGAAGACTCCATTGCGAGCAACAAACACTTTGTTCTCCGATAGGTGATAAAAGTAATAACCTTTAGTTTCCTTAGGATATCCCACAAATAGACACTTGTCAGATTTGGGTCCGAATTTATCGGGAGACTGACGTTTGACATAAGTCTCACATATCCAAATTTTAAGAAAAGACAACTTGGGGCTTTTCCCCGTCCACATCTCATATGGCGTCTTTTGAACTGTTTTGGATGGAATCCTGTTCAGTATGAATGCGGCAGTCTCAAGAGCGTAACCCCAGAAAGGCATTGAAAGGCTCGTTTGACTCATCATCGATCGAACCATATCCAATATGGTTCGATTCCTCCTTTCGGACACTCCATTCTACTGAGGAGTTCCTGGAGGAGTCAGTTGTGATACTATTCCATATTCTCTGAGATGATCCTCAAATTCCTAACTCAGATATTCACCTCCTCGATCAGATCGAAGTGCTTTAATCTTCTTGCCAAGTTGATTCTGTACTTCATTCTTAAATTCTTTGAACACTTCAAAGGATTCAGACTTGTGATTCATTAGATAGACATAACCATATCTACTGAAGTCGTCCGTGAAAGTTATGAAGTACCGATACCCACCTCTAGCGGGCGTACTCATTGGTCCACATACATCAGTATGTATGAGTTCTAATAAGTCATTGACCCATTCACCAACTTTTGTGAAGGGTTTTTTAGTCATATCGCGAAGTAAACAAGACTCGCATGTCTTTCCCGCATACCCTCATTTACAAATACAATCCTCTATATGCTCAGTTTTGGGGGGCACTTCCTTACTTAACATTCTGAAGGATTTTATTTTAGATTTATAAATATAAACATCACAGAAACTAAGTTAAATATGGTATGAGCCTAATCCTCACGAGCGATCATGAGGTTCCAAATTCTAGATCTATCTCTAGATTGCAGAAGTAATCTTCAATGAACCCTTCGTTGTGTGTACGGAGATCCAATGTCATCTTCCGAAGATTGCGCCAAGATCTCTTGCCTTGAAGTCTTGAAATAATATCTATCCTAACAACTATCCTATTGCTAGAAAAGATAATTTACAAATTTGGAAACTCACAGGTTGCCATAATTACAACTTTGGACAACTCACTGGTTGCCATAGATATTAAATAAAATTATAAGCATTCACACACAAGATTACGTCACAGAACAATCACAGATCTAAAGCTCATACCATATTTATATATTTAAATTCCATGTATAACAAAAATTAGGGTTTCTCGCAAAGTCAGCCGTATTCCGTTGGGAACGAAACTATTCCGTTCTCCATATTTTCGTCACGGACAAAAACATGAATTTTTGGCTCTACTCCGTTCTCAACGGACTATTCCATTCACAACGGACTATTCTGTTTCAACGGAACTATTCCGTTGGGTACGGAGACTTGTCGGAAAATCCGTTTTTCCTTTGTTTTAGTCCTGTTTCCAAAACAGATTTCGAAAAACTAATTTCCGAAACTCTAGAAAATCATAATATCCAATATTATATTCCTAGAAACTATTTTCGTGATGTTTTGAATTAATATTTTCAAAACCCTAAAATTTATTATACTAGAATTTACTAAATTTTAAATACACAATCGACGATTATTTCCTTAACGAACGCTTTGATGCCACTGTTGGGAAATCCACAGCCATATACGTTACATGCGCAGCGGAACCTATGGATTTAACCCGCCCTAGGATCTACGTTAAGGGACTAAAAGCACGAGATTAACTATTAAAATTTATACCTCGGATCTTCCTGATCCGCGAGACGAAGAACGGATGTAGGTCTGAACATTTCTAACTTGCAACCTTCTCCTTCCTGAAGCTCGACTCGCGACCTTCTTTCTTCTCCTAGGGATGAAGATCGATCGCTCGTAAGTTCTCAAGATAGAGAACCTCTACTCGTATCCACGCGAACTTCAGACGTACGGAATAACCAGACTTGGCTAGACAAGTCCGGAAATACTTTCCGAAAATCTCTCAAAACTTTCTCTCTCTTTTCTATGTAATAGACAGCCTCTAAGCCTTCTGAATTGTGTATCAAATAGAAGGGGGCTGCCCCTTTATTTATACTAGAGAGAGGGGTGAAAGAATGACAACTTTCGTTAAGGAAACAAATCCTACCTACCGCGTGAACAGTAATTCATGTTTCGAACGAACCATCGTTTCCATATAAACGATGCTTGTCCGCCAACCAAATCAGCACATACCATATGTATTCCGTTTGAATGCGTGAACAATAATTCTTGTGCATGAATAGTAATTCCTGCGGGTGAACAGTAATTCCAGCACAATCAAATATCCTATATTTGATTTATTCTTTCTCCCATTTATACATCACATGTATAACTGTTATTGAGGTATTTTCATCCTGTACGAATGGAGTTCATTGTGTGACCGTGTTGGTTCAATTTAACGCTGGCAACGATCTTCTAAAGATCGTAAGTCATGAGTAACCTCTAGACTGATGTCATGACTACCCATGCTAAATGAAATGATCAGCGATCACAAACCTATCTGAATAGACATTTTCTTATTCCTTTTGTTCTACGATATACGTTTTGATCATTATTAGCTCCCTTATGAAAAATCATAAAGAAAAAATTAATCATCCACACCAAATCTACTTGCCACACTTTAGCTTTCCATTTTCTCTGTGACAAAAATTAATCATTAAACTATAATGGGAAAAAATAAATAAAGCCTCATTTGACCTCTATTATGTAATTAAATTTTAGTTAATCATCAATTAAATCTCCATTATGCAATTAAGCCAAATTCTATCTCAATTAACAATGCTTAAATAAGAAATTAAACCAAATAGTAATCATTTATTAAAACTAATAACCTTCAATTTCTTCAAAGTAGAAGACCTCTACTCGTATTCACGTCAAACTTCGAATCGTCGGAATAACCAGACTCGGCTAGACGAGTCCGAAAATACTTTATGGAGGCTCTCTCTCTCTTTCTCTTTGTATTATGGCAGCTTGGAGACCCTGTAATGTGTATCTAATAGAGGGGGACTACCCCTCTATTTATACTAGAGAGGGAGGCTAAGGATTGTTTAGTTACCATAACTAAAATCCTAATTACAATGCTTATCCGTTCCCAACGGACCTATTCCGTTGCCAACGGAATAGGGTTTCCTAATCTGAAAACTTGGCTGTCGAGAAATTGGCCGAGTTTTATTGCCAACGGAACTGTTTCATTGGGAACAGAACTTCCGTTGGCAACGGAACTGTTCTGTTGCCAACAGAACTATGCTGATTTTTGCACAATCACTCAAATCAATCATCTAATGATCGATTATTTCCTTCATCTATTTATACATCATATGTATAACCATTTAAGAATATTTCCTTCCCGACTAGATGTTGTTCTATGTGTGACCGTGTAGGTTCCATTTAACGCTGGCAACGATCTTCCAAAGATCGTAAGTCATGAGTAACCTCTAGACTGGTGTCATAACTACCCATGTTAAATGAAACGATCAACGATCATAAACCTATCTGAATAGACATTTGATTATTCCTTTTGTTCTATGATATACGTCTTGATCACAAGGCACGGTAATATGTCATCCTTGAGTTGGATCAAAGTCTCTTTCCTGATCGAGAATTAGACTGAACAAATACAAAATGATATTAACAACACATATTAATCCAATTTGAGCATGGCCATGCATTTCCTTCAGTCCTTCTCCTTCTCCTGATCGAGAATTAGACTGAACAAATACGAAGAACGGATGTAGGTCTGAACATTTCTGATGTGCAACCTTCTCCTTCCTGAAGCTCGACTTGAGCGAACTCCTTGCTTCTCCTAGGGTAAAGAAACTGATCACTCGCTAGTCTTCAAAGCAGAGGACCTCTACTCGTATCCACGTCGAACTGCAGACGCACGGAATAATCAGACTCGGCTAAACGAATCTGAAAATACTTTCCGAAATAACTCGAAACTCGCTCTCTATTTCTGTGTATTAGACGGCATCTAAAGCTTAAGAATTGTGTATCTAATTGAGATGCACTGCCTTTCTATTTATACTAGAGAGAGAGAGCTGAACGATTGCTCAGTTACCATAACTAAAAACCCTAATCTGCGCCTATTCCATTGCCAACAGAATAGGTATATCCTCAACGGAATACTTGGCAGCTAGGATTATTACAATTTTCATATCTATTCCGTTGAGAACGAAACTATTCCATTGCCAACGGAATGGTACTATTTTGTTCAAACAGTTCTCCAATAATTGATTATTTCATTCACCAATTTATACATCATATGTATAACTGTTTTGAGGCATATTCATCCCGTACGAATGGAGTTCATTGTGTGACCGTGTAGGTTCCATTTAATGCTGGCAACGATCTTCTAAAGATCGTAAGTCATGAATAACCTCAAGGCTGATGTCATGACTACCCATGTTAAATGAAATGATCAGCGATCAAAATCCTATCTGAATAGATGTTTGCTTATTCCTTTTATTCTACGATATATGTCTTGATCACAAGGCATGAAAGTCTGTCATCCTTGAGTTTGATCAAAATCTCTTTCCTGATCGAGAATTAGACTGAATAAATACAAAATGATATTAACAACACATGTTAATCCATTTTGAGAATGGCCATGCATTTTCTTCAGTCCTAGTTCATCAGGGGGCCTAGAGATATCTCCCTCTTAACGAGAGGTAAAAATCCCATCTTGGTCGCTCACATTACTCATCATGATTCAGTGCATACCTAATGATGACCCTAATGATCATCCCATTACGGATGATGTAAGATCATATTAAAGTATGTAGTTCCTCATATAAAAATCCATGGTGACCTCAGGTCGTAGGAACAAGCATACTATTCATATGAGAATCACTAATGACATATACCATGTATATTCTCATAGTGTGGTCAGTCCAGTACGTGTTCTTTGACATGTGCCTATATTCCAGACTTGACATCTCTATGTCCATGATCAGTAGAACATGATAATCCAGTCTACGAATATACTAGTGTAGACATGTAGCTTCTTACCTGAAGTATGTTTATCTCTATAAACTTCCCACATATCACTAGAGATAGTTTAAAATGTCATTTGTTGGTTCACAGTTCTACTATCAGAATCACGTATTCTAATGACGTGAACCCCAAGTGTTATTCATGGTCGATCTAATATATGTGAATATATTAGTCACCCATACACTCATTCATATATGAACTGAATAAACGTGTTTCTCATAATCTAATCTCTAGTCCAACACTTTGGCCTAAGGATAATTCCTTCAGTCTCCCATTTGCACTAGGCCAATCTTAAGCATCCAATGCTTATTAGGCAACATGACCTTCATGTTCTACTAGCGGAAAATATATGCCTATCAGATTATAGAAATTTACATTGCAAACTTGTAACGACTACTATTTATCTCTATCATTAGTCGAGAACTTTTGAAACAGGTACTTATATCCTTGTAGCTTTAGTTTGAGCGATTCTTTGTTCACAACATAGTTCATCAGGCTTTAAGAGCACTCGGGACTACTCTTAGTTCCAATATCAAGTTTTGATCCAAGTATACCTATTGTTTGCTTCTAAAGCAACAATATGGAGTCTTGTTTCAGTTATAGTACCTGATTTGAAACTCTTTCCAAACTACTGTATTCAAAATAAACGAATTACGATAATGATCCATGTTAGGAAGGTGTAATAACTTACCACTACCTAGCTCCTCTGGATATCTTAGTTTTTCATAAGAACTTAGATATTTATTATAGTCATCAAATGACTATCATTTGCTCTCTTATGCTCTAAGCATATTGCACAGTACATTGTATGGCTTGAAAAATCTTATTCATCCAATTATCAAAAACTGTTTCTTGTATATTGAACCTTTCAATAAACGGATGATAAACATATGTCTTCATTATATGAACGTCGTAGGCAAGAATTCTTTCTTTCATATTGAACTCTTTCAAGTATGTAGTTCCTCATACAAAAATCCATGGTGACCTCAGGTCGTAGGAACAAGCACACTATTCATATGAGAATCACTAATGACATATACCATGTATATTCTCATAGTGTGGTCAGTCCAGTACGTGTTCTTTGACATGTGCCTATATTCCAGACTTGACAACCCTATGTCCATGATCAGTAGAACATGATAATCCAGTCTACAAATATACTAGTGTAGACATGTAGCTTCTTACCTGAAGTATGTTTATCTCTATAAACTTCCCACATATCACTAGGGATAGTTTAAAATGTCATTTGTTGGTTCACAGTTCTACTATCAGAATCACGTATTCTGATGACGTGAACCCCAAGTGTTATTCATGGTCGATCTAATATATGTGAATATATTAGTCACCCATACACTCATTCATATATGAACTGAATAAACGTGTTTCTCATAATCTAATCTCTATTCCAACACTTTGGCCTAAGGATAATTCCTTCAGTCTCCCATTTGCACTAGGCCAATCTTAAGCACCCAATGCTTATTAGGCAACATGACCTTCATGTTCTACAAGCGAAAAATATATGCCTATCAGATTATAGAAATTTACATTGCAAACTTGTAACGACTACTATTTATCTCTATCATTAGTCGAGAACTTTTGAAACAGGTACTTGTATCCTTGTAGCTTTAGTTTGAGCGATTCTTTGTTCACAACATAGTTCATCAGGCTTTAAGAGCACTCGGGACTACTCTTAGTTCCAATATCAAGTTTTGATCCAAGTATACCTATTGTTTGCTTCTAAAGCAACAATATGGAGTCATGTTTCAGTTATAGTACCTGATTTGAAACTCTTTCCAAACTACTGTATTCAAAATAAATGAATTACGATAATGATCCATGTTAGGAAGGTGTAATAACTTACCACTACCTAGCTCCTCTGGATATCTTAGTTTTTCATAAGAACTTAGATATTTATTATAGTCATCAAATGACTATCATTTGCTCTCTTATGTTCTAAGCATATTGCACAGTACATTGTATGGCTTGAAAAATCTTATTCATCCCATTATCAAGAACTGTTTCTTGTATATTGAACCTTTCAATAAACGGATGATAAATGTATGTCTTCATTATATGAACGTCGTAGGCAAGAATTCTTTCTTTCATATTGAACTCTTTCAATATATATTGTTGAAAGCATAGAATCCAATTCATTGTTCATATTAGTACCACAAACAAGAACTCTTTCTTCTAATATTGAATATTCAATATATGGTTGAAGGCATAAAATCTAATTCTTATATCTTTTTTATTGTTCATGTGAATGTCATAAGCAAGAACACTTTCTTGCATGTTGAACATTTCAACGTATGACTGAAAGTATAGAATCTCGTATGTTTATCTTTTCATCATTCATATGAACACCATGAGCAAGAACATTTCTTGCACATCAAATTCTTTCAATATTTTAGCAATGTGCTTTATCTTACAACTAGAAGTCTGTATAGACTTCGACTCCGAACTATTAGGATGTGTAAGTTGTTGTAGTGCTAGAAGATTGTTATACTCCCACTGAATTTCTTGAAATCAAGGTGGTCGCATCTATTTTGATTAAGTCAAATTCTTCAATTTACTTTTTCAAATAGATTCATCATGAGATGCTTGCTTTAATCCATTCATGAATTAATTAACTTTCAGAATTCTTGCGATCACAAAACTCTTTGCCATGTATCAAAGATACATCTACATTAAAGTTCCTATAAAGGAATGTGAGTTTTATATCCTTATTCCATCATTCACAATCACATTGTGCTATGGAAGTTAGAATTCAAAATAGCAACAAGTGAGAAAGTCTTTTTACTATAGCCCATACTATAGCTACTTTCTTTGCTATTTTAGGTTATCCATGTACTGTATGTAATGGTCATCAAGCCATTGGATACTCCAATCAAGTTCCAAACATGATTGCTTGTATATGCGTTGCATCTCAGTTCTGATGGTCAAACCATTTTGAGAACATTGTCTCTTCACACTCTCCTCGGTAGAAAGTTAACTTATCCTCTATGAGCATCTTTTATGAGAGATCATATATCTCAATCTAATATCTACCAGGTCTATGAGGAGGACCTTTTGTTTCAAGTATGGACTTATCAACTACTTGATAGCCTCATTAATGGTTCATCACTAGTATGTGGATCTCGAATCTTTAGAGATGAATTACACTCCCACTGTTTTTTTAGGAGATGAGATCTCTTTTAAAGAAATCTGAATCATGAGTAGCAACCAATTTGAACTCATAATGGATGTAAAACAATATCGAGTTGATATTCCCAAAAGATTGTTGTGTTGACATTGTCAACCTTTTGACACAAGTCGTACTTCAATCTTTAAAGATAATTTGGGACTATCCCAAACCCATATCATATATGGTGTCCATTTGAACCTTATGATATTCAGTGTTTAGTATATTCAAGAGTATAAACCTATAAGAATCTTATCCAATAAGTTTCATTTTCTTCTTTATGTGCACATTGTGAGATGCGGCATATAGAATTAATTGTGAAAACGTTTTCACAATTTCTAAGATAATTGTCAAACTATTGACTTAAAGACTTGCCACTTCGATCTAATCGAAGTGCTCTTATTATCTTGTCTAGGCAATATCGAATTTCATTCTTAAATGCATTTATATGCATGGGACTCAAAAAACTAACCCAACAACTTCGTGATGGTTGCCCATTCTTGTTATCCTGTTCGATAAATAAAATTCGCACGTCTCAATTGATCCTAGATCCAGTGAGTCAAACTTTCCATATAGGGTGGAGTTTTAGAAATGCGATTCTTATTTTGTGACTTAGAAGACATTGCTAGAAGTATGAAATCAATGAACTTATTATTTAGCATATAAAGGTTATTTTCTAAGTGAACATTTCAAATAGATAAATCTAGAAAATTTTTATTATTCCAAATAATAAATTTTACAACCATTTTAATGCTAATGTCGAAATAATATTTATTTCTTTACAAGTTCACAATGGCTAAGTCAATAAAATCCTAGAGCTAATGTAGCAACTATTGCTTCATTCCCCACTTGTAGGTTGACTTCTCCTCTAGCTAACTTCTACTTCTGAGTAATATCCTGCACATTCAAAATGTGAGAATTACAGTGGATATCTGATATCCAAGTAGACATTTAGAAAGAGGAATACCTTAAATGGAAGCCATTGGTTCTTCTTCTTGACATATCTTACATCCTGCTCTCCAGTGATCACGCATAGAACATGTAGTCACTTCTTCCGATTTCTCAGGTTTAGGCAACTCCTTGCCTTTACTCTTGATCCAGCTCTCCCATGCGGCTTGTCTATTCAACTCCCTTTCCCTTTCAATCCTGAGGGCATCAATAACAACTTTTGCCTCTATGTCCTTCTCTGCCTCTTTAAGCATCTTATGCAATTCCGTTATCGTCATCTCCATCCGACGCTTATGATATTCAGTAATGAACAAATCAAACCTCGAAGGAAGTGATCCAAGAATCATGTCAACCGTGAATTCCCTTGGAATAGGCGAACCAAGTCTCTCTAAGTAATCAATGTGACTTATCATCTTGAACACATGAGTATTAACAGAGGATCCATGAGCCATCTTGCTTTTGATTAATACCTTGGTGGCCTTGTAGCGCTGAATATTAGTCTGCTTTCGAAATATTTCCTTAAGCGCCTTGATCATATCATAAGGATCCATGAAACCTATCTGCTTCTAAAGCTTAGGTTTCATTCTCACTAACATCATTCAGTCTACTTCATCTGAATCGTCAATACACTTCTTGAACGACTCTAGAAGCGGTCGAAGGCGGTGGATTTGGGATGGGTGTCTCAAGGACATACAACTTTCCTTCACTCTTGAGAACAATTCTCAAAGTCCTGAACCATTCAGGGAAGTTTGTGCCATCGAGCTTATCCTTCTCAAGGATAGATCGTAAGTCCGTAAATTTCAAACTCATTCTACAAGTTTAATATGCAATATAAAGTTTATTATTTAGAATTAATCTAATTTTGTTTCATATATTATACTCCCACTATTTTTCTTCAAATCAAACACCTTCAGTATTATTGATTCGGAAACTTCAATTAAATGAGGTTTCATAGTGGGTCAAGATCCGTCCAATCCCTTACCTGGTATATATATATATTAAAAGAGAATATGTGAGCTGCTGTGTTGACAGTTAACCGATCGGATACTGCCACGTGTTCAGAACCCACTAAGAAATTTATACATTTGAATGGACATAGTTCTTACCAACATACTGGAAAATGAACCGATGTATGCTCTCGGTCCATGGTTGACAGCCTCCAAGCCCTCAAATCCCTCAATTTTCTCGTCCTTTTCGTATGCACCTCTTCTCTCCTATCCCCAGTTGGTTGTTTAGATTGCTTTTACGGTCCAGATTATTTCCCTTGTTTACCATTAATTGATTAAATGTGGAATTCTTATAACTAACATCAGAATTTGTGCTATTTTCTCTTGAATATTTTCTGTGAAAACCAGAAATCATTATTCAACTTAATTTCTTCATTTATGTCGACTTGTTTCGGTCTTCTAATTAGATTCATATTTTTAAACATAATGCCCAATTATATGATATTTCTCTCAGTGCAAGGTTTGGATAGCCACCTCACTTTTTTCATTGGAGTTAATTTTTATTGAATTGGGAAAGTGATATTATTACATTATATGCAATTCGTGATGTTTGTTTAACTTAATCAAACTGTTTTAGAGTTGACTTGTCATGCAAATACATTAATTGTTTATTATGAATAGCCGATATACTTTTTTTTTTATATTTATGCATATCGTTTTTCAGAGCAGATATAAAGCATATGTCTAACAAGAGGATTAATTTAAGCCTTTTAGGTTTGTTAAGCTTTAGAGGCATTGAGTTATGGTGAATTTTGTTAATGCTTTTGAATTGTACTACTAAATCGTAGACGTAGAATATTAGTTCACTTACTTACCTCCAGATGCTTCCATTTGGTGTACATTTCTACTTAAATCAGAAACATTGTGTACTGCATAGTTTGAAAGAGTGTAATTTAGTCCGTTAAGACCTTAACCTGAATGAGGTATAACTCAGATTTGAAGAGAAAAGATGTAAGAGCAAGAAATTATAAGCACTAAAATAATATACGTATACTTCTCTAGATAATTTTGAATCTTACTGATCAGTGATGCAATATATTTCTGTTTACTAAAATGTGAACCAAAGTTGACTTCATTTGACGGGAAAATAAATTACGATTAATTACTGATCGAAAAATTGGATTTCTAAAAAAAAATATATTATTAATTAAGAATTATTCCTGAATAAAATAATTTATTTTTGTCTTGTGTCTTTCAGCTTTGACTCATTTTACTTGAACAAAATTTAGATTTTGCTGTGCGATCGATAGCTCTGGCTCGCCTTCAAGTCGGCTAAACATTTTGACGTGTTTTGGCGTAAGGTTGATCAGATCCTGCTGCTCACCATCAGTTTCAATCCATCTGGTAAGATTTCGAACCTGCTTTTGTTAAATATTTTTTGACAAAATTCATTTCAAATACTGATATGCGTATATCATGTGAATAATTTAGTATGTTGTTGCATTATTAATACAATTATTTGGTTAATTTAAAATCTTGTAAACTTTTTCTTATTTGCTTGTATGTAATTTTCTGTTTTTTTTCCTCCAAATTTAGGGTCTGCATTTGTAATGATTGGAGAGGCAATTTTGTTTTTTTCCCAATTCGAGGTGTGCATTACCATCAGAATTAGGGTAGAACTACAGCCAACTTGGTTAATCGGGATCATGTAACTTCGGTTTAAATAAGTTGTAATTAGGTTTCAGTTAAATGGATATATTTTCCATGTTATTTCAGTAAACTTCTTTTGTTGGTTGATAGAAATGTGTGATTGTGTGTGGCATAAAAAGTCCCAAGTCTATTTAATTGACAGCGAAATTTGCTAAGCTTAATAAGAAGCTATGAATTATTATGTATACTATATATATATTTTTTTTTGTGTTCAACATATAAACTAGATTTATTCTTTGGTCAAAAGTTGAGCATATCTATTCTTTTCCTTAGTGCATTTTTTTATACGTTCTATTGCATTAAATTTCAAAAAAGTCAATACTTTTTATAGTATGTTCTCATCTGCATCTAATTTATTGGAAGTTACAAACTTTAATTTGTTGTACGAAATAGTTCTAAAATTATTGTTTGTCCCATACAATATTTTATATACCACCATTTGTAGAAAAATCAAAATCATGTCAAAAAAATTGTACCAAAAAAAATGGTACTCTTCGTTGTCTGGTGAGCTATGTTACGCGGATACTTCAAAAAATTAGCCGTACGCGTATCGGATAAGTATCGGACACGGATACGTATCGGACACGGATACGGCACCGATACGTTTCGGACACGCCACGTGGCGTATCCGAATATTTTAATATATGTTGACTTTCGGACACGGCTCCGATACGGCTGAGGACACGGCCCAATATTTTAAATCCCAATTTAATTTTTATGTTTTTCTATAATTCCATTTTCGGTTCTTTATTTATTTATTTTGTTAAAAATGATCTTTTTTAAAGCCTATTTTTTTTAATATTATTTTTTTCTTTTTTTATTAATGAAACTAACTCATGAGAAGCATAACTAAAGACGATATCATATCTCTTCTTTATTTAAAAAAATACTTTTTTTCTAATTTCTCACTCTCGTTCTTTTCTTGTCATTTTCTTTATCATATTTAGTTATTTTTTATATTTTTAAAATTTTTAGATATATAATTAATAATATAATAATATATATATTAGACGTATCGTGTCCAGAGATTTTTTGAAATTGCCGTATCGCCGTGTCCGTATCGTATCGGATACGACGCGCGTATCCGTATCGGTGCAACATAGCTGGTGAGCAAAGAGACAACAAACGTCAACGTCAGCATGTCGGGAGGGTAGAACAAAGACATGATGTGGGGAATTCATCGCGTGAACAAAATATGAACATAGGTATGAAATAAAATACAAAAGAAAATTAGAACTACGAAATAAAAAAAATTCTACATTATGACAACTTCAATTGTATCAACAAAAGATGTTTGTTCGTCGTACGAAACGGGAGGAACATCTCGACGAGACATTAACGATCATGATGAGTCATTTTTTGAAGGAGACGACCACATAAGAGATTCATATTTTGCATAATTTTCGACAAATTAAGTGCACATAAACTAGCCCGTTCCGGATCTTGCACAACATATGTCTAAAAAAAAGTTTTTTTTTTTTTTTGAAGTTCTAAAAAAAAAGGTTATTACTGTAAAATTTACAATAAAAAATTAACCGTAAGAAAGTGCTTTCATTACAAACTAATTTTATGGTTCTTATTTAATTCTAGGAAAATATATTCCTACGGAATCTTTACTATTATCGTCACCAACATTTTGTCCTTCCTGTAAAGCAAAGAAATTTGCTTTCGAAACTGATTTCTTTTGTTGCGCGAACGGATGCGTCATTCTGAAAAATAATGAAATTCCGTCAATATTATATGATTTATACACATCAAATTCACGTGAAACAAAATCATTTAGAAAATACGGTCGAATTTATAACAACAGGTTTGCTTTCACTTCTATGGGAGTGACATGTGATTACGCAATCAACAAAAATAACACAGCCATTTACACATTCCGTGTTCAAGGTCAATTATATCATAACATTCGTGCATCGCAAAGTGCTGAGAACAAACTATCACCGTTAGAGTTGTACTTTATCGACACGGAACATGAAATATTAAATCGCACGCGCGAAAATAAGTATGTTGATAAATCTGTTGTAGAGAAGCTGATGTTGGTGATGTCAGCAAACCCATATGCGATGTTCTTTAGACAACTGCAAGAGCACGATAATCTTGACGACCATATAATTCACATAAATTGCGACAACGGTTTAGACCAGCGTACATTTAACGCGCAGACAGTTTCGCAAATTGCTGCTATTTCGACTGAAAGTTCAACCGTAACATCTACTGATCGGTACATAACTCTTGTTTCTAAATCCAACACTTCACACGAAATAAAACACTACTACGGATGCTACGATCCACTTCAATATCCACTGCTCTTTCCATGTGGAGATAACGGATGTCACACTCAATTATATAAATCTTCTAAAAAGGGGAAATCTCCAAAATATCCAGCGCCAACGGATATTATATTAAGTTCTCCAGCAGATTTAATCGAGCGTGAAAATGAAAGTGAAGGAATTATGCCCAAGGCCAAAGTGTTGGACTAGAGATTAGATTGTGAGAAACATGTTTATTCAATTCATATATGAATGAGTGTATGGGTGAGTGATATATTTACGTATATTAGATCGACCATGAATGACACTTCGGGTTCACGTCATCAGAATACGTGATTCTGATAGTAGAACTGTGTACCAACGAATGACATTCTAAACCGTCCCTAGTGATATGTGAGATGTTTATAGAGATAAACATACTTCAAGTAAGAAGTTACATATCCACACTAGTATATTCGCAGACTGGATGATCATGTTCTGCTGATCATGCACATAGGGATGTCAAGTCTGGAATATAGGTGACGGTGTTATGCCCTAGGCCAAAGTGTTTGTGACCTAGAGTATGGATTGTAATAATAAACATAATATTTATTCTAAGATATTTTATATAATATGTGCGTATAGGTTATTTTAATATAATTAAAATAGACCATGCATATGCAATACAGCTTTATGTCATCAAAGTGCGTGACTTTGATAGTAAAACTATAAAGTGTTATGAATGCTATTCTAAATCGTCCCTGGTCATTTATAGGATATTTGTGGAGACAAATATACTTGCAGATACATATAAATATATATATTTATATACAAGCTATAAATGTACACCAATATATTAGTTGACTGATGATTATGTTTGCTGATCATGGATAAATAGTTATCAAGTCATTAACATAGGTATATGTTAGAGACCATATACTGGATTGATCCGCCATAAGAATGCTATATGTTTTACGTCATTAGCGATTGTTGTAACATAAAGTATTTATAGTCTTTTGACCTGAGATTGTCTCGGTTCCCAACATGAGTAATTTTATACTTTAACATAATCTAACAGTGCCTTTAGCCGGGTAGTCATAACGGTTATGATTAGGTATTTAATGAATCATGTAGAGGGATGAGTGCAATCAAGACGGGATTTGTTCCTCTCATAAATGAGAGAGATATCTTTAGGCCTCTTGATGAATTGAACTGAAGAAATGTATGGCCATACTCAAATGAATGAATAAGAGTTATTAATGTCATTTGTTCTTGTTCAGTTTAATTTGGGATCAAGAAATATTATTCGATTAATATAAGGATGGCGTATTACATGCCTTATTATCGATATAGATATCGCGTGACAAATGGACTAAATACGTGATTGTTGATTAGGTAAATCGGATCACCGATATTCACTTAAATTGGGTAGTCATGATGGCTTGCTAGAGTCCGCTCATGATTTATAGATTGTCAAGTCTATTGCCAACATTAAGTGAACCTACAGGGTCACACACAAAGAACAAAACTGAAACGGGCGCAGAAAATCCTAGCGACTTATATGATGAGTTGCATAAGAATGTCACAAAATATATTGTTATCTTATGTGATAAGATGTGATATATATGTATATAAAGACTATGAGCATAAAAGATCATGTAATCTTGAAGAGTCTAGATGATGACATATGGATAATGATGAGTGATGTCATACACATCTTTTAGTGTGAAGAGACATGACTCTTCACCTCTATATAAGGACATAGAGGGCTCCAAATTCACAACACAACACATCATTCTCTCTCTCATTATTTCTCATTCTCTTCTGTGAGACAAAAGAGAGAAAATATACTTTCTAATTTGTATGACAAAATTATGAAAGGGTGCTTTCTTTTTGTATGACAAAATGAAAGAGTGCAATTATATGAGAGGAATTATATACATCTTTTGTGAGATAAAATAAGAAGAGTTTTCTTATGCAAGAGGAGAACAAGCTACTAGCATATATATTGTTCTTCTTCCCGTTTTAAGAAGTTTGTTCGTGTGGACACCGGTAGAGGCGTTCATACTTTCGGCGCTTGTGATCTATTCGGCCTAAGAAGATGAGAACGGTTTGTTGAGAGTTTTGGTGGAGACCGATTGTGTGTGCGGTAGATGACTTCCGCACAATCCGACCT
>JAJHPC010000006.1:8458363-8463363 GCA_024447665.1 Juncus inflexus
TCTACCTCTGCCGAGCTCCGTCTCACTCGGGCCGCCGCCGGGCTGTCAGCCTCGGCTCCTACCCGCCACTTCATCCCTCCCAACTCTTGCCTCACAAAACCGTAGATTGTGCCGGTTTCTTTAGACTTGCTTAGTTGTGTCCTTTCCACTCTCATTCAAACAAGGTACTAGCTCTATTTTTATGGTGCTTCTCTCTTGTCTTGTGCTCTCTCCATTTTCCTCTTTTTCTTCTTTAATTGGGTATAGTTTAGGATAAATTTGATTTAACAAGATATGAAGTGGACTAATTAGAGTTAGTTAGGTTGTTGATTTGATTAGTTAACAAGATTAGCATAGTTAGACTTTGCTTAGTTAGTGTTGAAATAGTGATCAATTTTGTAATATAATGTTGATTTGAGTTTATTTATCAATCTATTAATTTTTTGTTTGATAGATATGGAAGCAAATGGCTCCACAAGTGGAATTTTTCAAGAGGATACATGCATCTTTGATGATGGAGAAGAGCTAGAACACTCTTCAAATCCTTGCGACGACCCCCATGATGATTTTAGTGAAGAAGAAGATGTTGAAAATGATAATTCGCTTAATTGTGAACCGTATCTCAACATGGAATTTGCGAGTACCGATGAGGCATATAAATTCTACAATTTATATGCATGCCAAAAAAGATTTAGTATTCGTAAAGCGGGGGGGAGTTATAAGTCGGTAAAGTTGGGAAAAATTACTACTTTTAGGTTGTGTTGTTCAAAAGGAGGATTTTCTGAAAGTCAAAAACAAGAAAAAAAAGAAGATGAATTTTTAAAACCTCAAAGAACACCGGAAAAGATTAAGGCACATAAAAGATCGGAATGTAAGGCTTCTTTTTATATTAAATTGAAAGAAGATGGGAAATGGTTTTTAAATACTTTCAACGATGAGCATAATCATGATTTGATTGTAAGTCCATCTAAAAAACGGTATTTTTTATCCCATAGATTTATTACGGATGAGCAAAAAGAGATAATTCACAAATTAAGTGGCCAAAACATGAAAGTGGATCAAATTATGGCGATTATTGCCGAAAGTGCTGGGGGTATAGATAAAGTGTGGTGCACGAAAAGGGATATATTAAACGAGATCGCGGCATCAAATAGAAATCTCCGTGGTGTGGATGTGTCGCAAGCACTAATGTACTTTCTTGTAAATAAAAAAAATGACCCTCATTTTTTTTATGTAGTAGAGGAGGATGAAGATCATACGGTGAAAATTTTATTTTGGGTTGATGGTAGATCGAGAAGAGCTTATGAGCGGTTTAGTGATGTGGTAACATTTGACACAACTTATGCCACTAACCGATATTGCATGCCATTTGCACCTTTTCTTGGGGTAAATCATCATGGACAGACAATTTTTTTCGGGTGTGCCCTTTTGAGAGATGAGGGTAAAGTAAATTTTGAGTGGTTGTTTAATACATGGATGAAAGCAATGAATGGAAAGCATCCAGGGGCAATTATTACCGATCAAGACCCCGCAATGAAAGCCGCAATAGCGAAAGTATTTCCTAATACGGTGCATAGATGTTGCCAATGGCATGTGATGAGAAAGGCAAGAGACCACTTGGGGGTTTTGTATGGTCAAATTATTGGTTTTCAAGAAGATTTATTTTCGTGCATAAAAGGGAGTTTGACGGTTGAACAATTTCTGGTTAATTGGAGAGAAATGGTGAGTAGATATAATTTGGAAAACAACTCTCATCTTCAACTAATGTTTAATACTCGTAGTCGATGGATTCCCGCGTACTTTGGTGATAATTTTTTCGCAAACATGTCCACATCTCAGCGTAGCGAAAGTATGAACTCTTTATTGAAGAATTGGGTGGATTCTCATACCTCTATATATAAATTTGTTGTGCAATTTGATAAGATGCTTCAGTCGGTTTATGCGAGAGAATCTGAGGAGGATTTTAGAACTTTAAACGAAGAAGCATCATTATGGTCACCATATCCAATTGAAAAGGAAGCACGTAAAGTTTATACTAGAAATGTGTTCTCATCATTTAAAAATCGACTGCGGCAATCATGCGAATACAATGCTACGGCGATTGAGCATTATGCGTCATATGAGGTAAAAAGAATGGAAAGTTTAATGGCTCGTAATTATTTTCCAAATTCATACAAAGTTGAGATTGATATACCAAACTCGAAGGTTTCTTGTGAATGTAAAGGATTCGAGTTTCAAGGAATGTTGTGCGCACATGCCTTGAGGGTCATGCAAGTTGCGGGGATTATGGATCATCTTCCAAATAATTATGTTTTGAAAAGATGGACAAAAAATGCTAATAACGGAGTAAATATTTCTAGTGCATGTATAAATATGGGGCAAACTGTAGAGTCGCAAGGTGATAGATATGAATTGCACGCTTTAATGTTAAGAATTATTGAGAAAAGTTTAAAAATTCCGAGCGTGCATGAATTGACTTATCAAAAAATGAAAGAACTCGAAACTGAGCTTGATGAACACATTGAAACATATCTATCGGAAAAAAAAGAAACAGATGAAGAAGAAGAAGAAGAAGAAGAAGAAGAAGAAGAAGAAGAAGAAGAAGAAGAAGAAGAAGAGAATGAGCTGGTAATAAATATGGAATATCACGATCCACCGGTTTCGCAATGCAAGGGAAGGAGAAAACCGCAACGCCAGAAACCTCCTGCGGAGGCTAATGTTAAGAAAAGGAGAAAGTGCAGTACATGCGGAAAAAGAGAAGGTCACAATTTTCGGACTTGTCCTCAGGTTTTATTTATTTATTTCTATTCTCCAATTTGTTCCATATACTAATTGTTATTTTTATATTTTTTTTGTACTAGAGAAAAAAAGAAGTAAATGATGCTTCCGTGAATTAGGGGTTCTACAAGGGTTATGTTATTTTGGAGTTTATATGTTATTTTGGAGGAATTTGGGGTTTCAAGGGTTATGTTATTTTGGAGTTTAGGATTTATGTTATTTTGGAGTTTTATGATTTATGTTATTTTGGAAGAATTAGGGGTTCTACAAGAGTTATGTTATTTTGGAGTTTAGGGTTTATGTTATTTTGGAGTTTTAGTGTTTATGTTATTTTCATGGTAGTTTGTATGGAATTTGTACTAGACTTTAATTTGAAATTTATGGACAATTATTTATTTAGAATGAAAAATATAAAAAAATTACAAACAGAAGGTACATGAAGAAATGTTGCTACTGTTTTATTGCTTCAATTAGAAAGTGGACTAAGTTCTTTAGATGGCTGTTTCTTTAGTTGAAATGTGACAATTATTTATTTGGAATTGCGGAAGGGAGATACTATATTTCACTCCATTCCTTCATCTCAATTTTAGAACACATTGAATACACAATCTAGATAGAAAAAAGAAATGAAATAATTGAGATTCATGACTTGCTCCTAATACAAAACAACAGAAAAATAAATACAACATAATATTGTAACATCTAGCCAAGCAAACCAAAAAACTTAGGATTACAAATAATAAATAAAACTACATACCAAATGAACTTACAACTCCAAATTTTAACAAATTCCCAATAAAATAACATATCATATCAAATGAACTCTAATACTTCAAATTTCAACATATAATCCACAAAATAAACCCTAAAACTTTAAATTAATGCGTAATACAAAATATTTCATTATAACTACCGTGCGATCTTCATTCACCTTCTTTCATGCGATCGATCTTCAATCACCTTGCAGAAACCCTACTTTATGCGATCTTCATTCACCTTCTTTTTCCCCTAGCACAATTTTTTTTTCCAAAAAATGAATAAATTATTATATCGAACAAAATGAAGAATTAGAAATGAAGAAAGAAAACAATCTGAGGACAAGCAAATTATCATTTTCAACATCTTCTTCTTCATTAAAGTCATTAAGGGGGGTCGTCGCAAGGATTTGAAGTGTTCTACTTCGAATTTGGGATTTTTTAGGTTAAGTTGGAATTCCAACAATTTTTCAAAGTTGAAAGAAAATACCAAACAGTATATTAAGCATGTCAATTTAATTGGGAAAATTTTTCTGTTTATTGAAGAAAGAAATATCATACAAATTGAATTTTATGGTATGATTGGTACAGTTTTCGACTACTAGGTACGAATTTGATGATTTGCATGTGCAACTTAGAGTTAGTTTAATTTAATTCTAATAGTACATTCTTAATAATACCAATGGTGCATTCTTAATGTCACAAAATAGCGGATTGATTGGATGATTGCATAAATGATGCTTTTCTGGAGGTTTTGCGAACCGTATTTTAGTGTGTTCATATCGCGTTGATGCAAACACTAACTTCTCTTCTTTAGAATCCTGAAAAACAAGATGTGATTGTGATTTTAGTTAAACCTCTAATAAAACCTAATTGAGCCCCAGTAAGGAGTTTAGCCCTAATTACTCCTGACACAACCCTAACCAACCGAACTTAGCTATAATAACCACAAATTCACCGAAAGTAAGCCGTAATTCACCACAAAAAAGCCTCAATTACAACAGAATTAAGCCTAAATTACTCATATTTTTTTCTTATTTAGCCCAAATTAGCCAATATTCAGATAACCAATCAATACGCAGAAAAAAAAAATATACCTCTTGAGAGAGGAGAGAATGACTGTTGTTCATCGAATCTGAGTCGAGGTCGTGAGAAACCCTATAAGGATAGTATAAGTCGTGAGAAGGAGAGGAACAGAGAGAGTTTTGAGTAAACTCAAAGCTGGGTCGGTTGTTCTTCGCAAGAGAGGAGAGATGAGGTGGCCGCCAACTCCATTGGGGCATTTGAGTGGGTGAGACGCTTCTCTCCTCCCGGTGGTCGCCGCCGCGTTGTGAGGGGGAACTTCATGTGGTCCGGGGTTGTCTGCGCGAGCGAGGGACGGGCTTCGGCAAAGGCGAGTCGGGTTGCGAGTGAGGGGCGAGTTGCGAGGGATGAAGTGGCGGGTAGGAGCCAGAGGCCTGACAGCCCGTGGCGGCCCGAGTGAGACGG